>JXSR01S015678.1:27986-50053 GCA_000969725.1 Ophiothrix spiculata
TGGGGAAAATTTCAAGTTCAAGACTGTGCATTTTTGACTTCATATTTGAATTCTACACAAAAAATTAGCCTAGAAACATGTGTCACTCTCTATTTTAAGCATCTTTATTTTTTCAAATTTTGGCAGTCAAATCGGGGTCAAATCTCGAACCTTGTCATAGAGTGAGGACTGAATTGTGCTTAAACATTCATGAGCTACATGTTAAATGTAATGCATAAATCACGGGGTATACATTCTCATTCTGGCAGAAGTTGCCAAAATCCCGCTTTACCGACATTGGTGTCCATTTGTGCTATATGGTCATGTGCAACATGATAGGTGTGCAGGTTTGAGTTGAGGGGAGATATCAAATATCCGTATTGTTTACTGGAAATTAAGATCAAAATAGACCTGTTAATATTGACTTACAAAGTGAGACCTGATAGTTTGGATATGCAATAAGCAACCCCAAGTAGTTCAATGGAAATATCTTGGATAAATATGTAAATTGGATGCAAATGAATTAATTGGTTATCAGCAGTATGCACTCTTTTTTAAAGTCATTCTTTAAAGTTTTGATCTTCATTCCATACCATTTGATTTGATTTGTATGAATAGTAGCAAGTGTTTTGTTGCATCTAATGGTGTAGATTTCAAGAAGATCAATCTACATGGCCAAGTCAAAGGAATCATTTGTTTCAAGAAAAAAATGTGTCATTGCTAAGCGCTACTAAATGACAAACAATAAGACTTTTTGAATTTATTTGTGTTTCTGTCAATTTCAACCTACCCAAAGTAAGTAGAAAAATAGATATTTGTCAAAACTGAAATGTGGTTGTCCAGTCCTTATGAGCCGTAAATGCCATAAACTTCATTTTGCGCCACAGGTGAAAATACGTGTCAAGGTCGTAATTTGCTTAAATTGATTTTTTGACAGTTTCACAATCCTTGTGCTTACTACAAAATACCAGCAACATTTCATTACAAGCAAATGATAGGAAATGTGAAATAAATCTGCATATATTTTTAAGACAACAGAAAATATAGGGCTTACTGATCTTTGAATGCGTTTATCTCAGTTATACGTTTTACTCTCTGACAACCTTTGACGGACCATAATTTGACTTCTGGAAATCGTGTGAAGTTCATTAAGGTGTCATTTTAATCCATAAAGCATTGTCTTTGCAAATATTTACAAAAGTGAAACTGACAAGAGGCGGCATTTATGGCTGGTTTGGGATGGACGGTCACAAAATGTTCAATATAAAGGTTACACCTTTTAAAAATGTTTCAGTATGCACAACAGGAAGCATATTATAACTTTATTTTGGCCCAGTGTGAAGAGTGAAGGAGCTTGCTGTGAAAATTGATATTTGAAGCATGCCTAAAGGTGATCTTTTACCCAGCTGAAATTATGATACATGAAAAAAAGATGTACAAGTTATCCTAATCAATTAGTAGATCAGTGTCATATTTCGTAAATATGGTAACTAAGTATGAATAGAGAAATGAGACTCGCTGAAAAGCATGCCCCAGTTTGGAACAGGTAGAAATTGAAATTTGAGAATAAGCCTCAAGATAAATAATCTTTAAATTTTGCAATTTTTCGCAAAACTTGTAGATTTTCTCCTTTATACAAATATGACATTTATCTGGTGTGCCGAATTTCATATGGTAATGATATCCCTTTAAGACTGGAATCGACATCCGATTATAGACTTGTCTGAAATAATGAGATACATAAGCTTTTGCGTAGTGCTAGAGAGAAATTTATGATTAAGACGGCGGCATCGATCTTGTCTGTTGCGTTATGAATATGCCATCACATAGACACTAAGGAGAGGATGCTACTGGCTATTTGTTTCTGAATTAGTGGTAGAACTGACTGAGTTGAAATCAGCTTTGGAATATTAGACATAAAGAATACTTTTCTGTGATATGTAGAAATACTATTTTTGCTTCGATGGTTTGTATTATTTCTGATCCATGTAAGAATTAATAGGTTTTGGGCTAATCTTATACTTAACTCTCAATTTGAGACAAAATCGTCTCGTATACCATCGCTCATCTTAAAGGAAGTTTTGCTTACCACATGTCACTATTCCTTGAAACTATGATTAACAGCATTTTATTGATTTGTAACTCCAGATGTTACCATCTCTGTCTCACTCCCTCTCTCTCATTGTATGTTAAAGCATTGCTCAGAATTTGAAATTGTTTGTGTGAGCAAAACTGTCCTGGGTGATAAATTTAAATTCAGAAGAGGCTTTCAAGATCTGAAAGTTAAACAACTTTAGTGCTGCAATTAATCATCCTTGTATTATAATGATTTATATTTTTCATTTGCTAGAATTGTAAAGACTCTTCTTCCTGCTTGCTACTCCCAAATAGTAAATGGAAATGAAGAGTGGATGACTTAAAGTGTTCAGTCGTCTCAGATATACAAGTGCTTTTGCATTGTTTCTGCTCAAAGCTTGGGCATTTAGAGGTGATGGTTGTTATCTTTTTGAGCAGGGCTCCTCTTGGCCCCTGTTTTAATGGGTACTGATAAAATGTGCTGGAGATGAATGTTTGTATATATGAAATTTGAAAATAAAAACAATGCAATATTTGTAATAGAGTCTGTTTTTGAAAGCTTGTACTGATTATATTCCAGTTCCTTATTCCTGATAAACATATATTCTGAATAGAAATTTATTAAGCCTTGTTCCTTATTGGTTCACAAATAGCAGTTTTCTTATTATTGAAGCTTAAGCCAGTCGAACTCCAATGACAAAGTGGTAAAGCAAAGTAAATAGACCTAGTTATAGGGTTCCAAGTTTGTCCAAGGGAAAATACCTGGTTTCACAAGCTGAATCGTGACAAATAAACAAAGTTGTAATTATGAGTCATTAAACTTCAAATGTAATGCTGAAAGAGTTAAGTAAATTCACACTTTTTGAAAAACAAATTGAATGGAGTGGGCAGTCCCAAAGGGTGAACTATTCATGTCAATGAAATTGGCAATGTAATTGGGACACTACCATAAAGAAAAATCCAAACTTGGTTTGTTAAATCAATTGTTAGTATGGGTAGTGGTGTGGTGTTCTGGTTAGATACCTGTTTTTACTAATATAAAGGATTCATGCATGCATGACTCCAATTCTTTTGATTACCAAGTTCAGAAGGTCCGAGTCGGGCTTGTGCTTTCATAGTTGTTTACAACATGTATTTGATATAATATGTTGTCATGCTAGGTATCATGGTAGCTTTAAAATTGCACTGAAGTTTAGGGGAGTTATTAGAATGACTATTATTCAGTCTTTACAATTTCTTTCAGTTTCTCTATATGAAGTAGGCCTACTTCAGGGATTCTCAATTAAATTTGTTGGCAGGTCATTAAGGACAAATGCCAGTTCAAAAATACATCTCGGAGGGCCAAATTAAGACCCTTTTCAATGCTTTTCCTTAGATATACTTCTGTTTTCCTCAGGCGATAGAAGGGCCAAATAAAAGTAGTTCGCAGGCCAGATTTGGCCCGTGGGCCGCTATTTGAGAAGGCCTGGCCTACTTTATAAAAACTCGGTTATTAACCACTTTTCAAAAAAAAATCAAAAGTTTGAATAATTTTGATCTGAAACTTAGATTTAGAACTTCACATATTTATGTGTAAGGATAGACTTGGGCTACTACAAAAGTCATTTTATCATCTATTGTGTAAATTTAGAAAGTATTCAATATACCACAGGAAACAAGATGAATCATGGTCTTGATATTCACAAAATCTAAATCTGCTTTAATAAATGGACCACAATTATAAAAAAATTTACCACACAATAATATCATGATTCAAAGCATTCAAAGATTACAGCTTTCTCAATATTTCTTAATCTTGATTTTAAAAATGACAATTTGGAATCTTTAGAAAGAGTTTCTTTATATTTTCCAAATTGATCTTATGAACTGGTTTGATGTTGTTTTGTCTTAGGCCAAAAAAAAAATATTGTTTGTTTGCCCTCCAGTGGAAAAATTAAAATTTTGGGTCGGTCGGTCGGTTAATTTTTTTTTTTTTTTTTTATTTTTTTTTTACTCTACACATATGATGTCATTCCATGGATTTTATCATGAATACCAAGCAGTGCAGGGCTTAATCAAAAATTGTGGGTCATTATTTAGAGGAAATATGCATTTTATACTACTAAATGTGGCTAAATATTACGTTTTACATCAAAAATATTGAGTTTTCATATTTTACATGTTTGAAGAAAAAAAAAAAACCTAAAATCGCGACCCTAATTTTTGGCATTTTTAGGGTCGGTAGCGGAGGGCAAACAAACATATTTTTTATTTTGGCCTCTTAAACATTGTTATGAAATTTAAGATTTGTATTTTTCCCTTTCTCTGTGGCGCGTTTTATTAATCTTGCAATTTGATACAATGTTGTTCATGTTTGAGTGATGAAAAGTGAGTGAGATATTAGAAGTTTTTTTTCTGCTTTTCTTTTTTGCGTGTTTTATGTTCTTGTAATAATACAAGTTTGTTTTGTTTTTTGTTATGTTGTAATCTGCTTTTCCAGATTTCGTGAAATCATCATTGTACATATTTTTTGTATCAGCTACAGGCCAAAAAGGACATCTCAATTGAATTGAATTCCAAAAATCCCTGCAATAATTATATTTTTAAAAATGATGTGATTGGAATTGATAATGATATGAGATTCTACAAAATGCTCAAGAATGTCAAGATATGGTAATAAAAGTCCAACTGTCCAAACATTTTTTTGCATGTGGTCTCACGGTAAAATACTTGAATTGAAATGGAAAAATAGGATTGATTTGATGAATTAAAATGGACAGTATATACAATTTTTAACTTGATGTTAATACGATTTGCTCTTGTTTCTGTCTAGCATATTTTGACAACTTCTTCCTGTGACAGATCATTTATAAACTAATCATTGTTTAAATTCAATAAATTAGAGAACTGAAAGTTCAATTTCACAACCAATGCAGCAGAAAAAGTTTATTTGTTTATTAATCTCCAGAGGAACATTTCCATGAAATAAAATCCTTCCTTATTATCACAAACCTCTTGCATCCTAGACATTGAAATTAATCTTGTTTAGGTTTTCACTCTGGGTTTTCACCAAGGAAACCCAACTTGATACTTGGTACTAAGTAAGCTGAAGCTTATCTTTTAACAGGGCTCCAAGATGTTTTAATAATGTGGAAAAGAGGCAATTCATGTATGAATCCGAAAATATGGAAAATGGACTTGAGTTAATAACCATGCAGTGATTCAGGGCTTGCACAAGTGGCTTATATATTTATTTTGGGTAATTATTTGTAATCGGATAAGTTTTGCTTGCAGTTTTGCACAAAGCCAGCAGTTTTTACACAAAAACCAGAAGTCTCAATTTTGCATGAAAAAATGTTGATATATAATTGCCATTGCATGTTTCAATAGAGGGAAATGAATACCCAACTTCCCTTGTACAGGCATAGATGCCAAAGTAAACATCCGTCTGGATTTGAGACTAAAGACCATTACTTTGATGCTTTATATTTCAGATTCTGTTATTTTCCATGTATTTAAAATAAGTTATTTCATGATTTTATGAATGGATGTGTTTCTTAAAAGTAGCAAAATAACAAAAGAAAGACGGATATTCATACCTAATCAGTTAATATCCCATAGAAATAGAATGGAGGAGGATCAGTGCACCTTTGTCTCCTTATCTCATTACTTTGGCTAGAGTAGTTCTTCATGGTAAATTGCATTCAATGTGCTTCCCTGGACAGTGTCTCATTTGTCTGTCAGGTCATTGCACCTTCCAATGTTTGTTTACATTCCAGGTTGGATTCTTCATACACCTGAATGTTATTTTCAACCTTAGCAGGGGCAATTCACCCATTGATGTAATGTTAGAAGAATCTTCTATCTTTTGGCTAAATACATGTACAGCTATCTGTAGGCATAGACCCCCTATATCTTTAGAATATTAATTTTTTCCAGAGAGTCTAGTTGCAAATAAAAATATGCAATGACCATAGGAGCTCATACGTTAGTCTCATTTTCAATTCAAAATAATGCATAGGTCGTCTTGTTTTGTGAATAATGCTGATCTTACACTCAACCTGGGAGTGCACCTTAACTTAGTCTAATCCTAGGACCTATCCACATCACATACCACTTTACTAGAAAGCCTGAGTTTTACGTAGCAGACTGATAGCAAACTGATAGCAAAGCGGACTGATCGCCCCTCCCGAAAAAAATTGGGGTAGGTAGTGAAGTGGTAGTTATATCCCTCATGTTGGTTTGTAAAACAAGGGTTCTATTAATCGAACTACCTTTACTTATGTATACCATAGATTGAAATAGGCCTGAATATCACAAAAATGTATATTTAAATTTTAAAAAGTTTTATCACAGTGTTTTACCAGAGAGGTGCTAGTTTTTTTTACCTAGATGAATGTGTTGAATTCTCTTGAGAAATGTAATGTACAAACACACAAGCATTTTCATTACATTTTTTGCTACACAAATTTGTGCATGACTTGACTTTGATCAGTTCTCTTGTTGGCCAAAATCGTATCATAATTTGCAATAATCAGCCATATTTCTAAGACCAGCTTAACCTTTATCCGTTATTTAAGATTTTAAATCCTAGCTAAGCTCTATTGTAATAAGTGGGGCTATTGTTATTTTACAATACCAGGTGCCTTTGGTCATTAGTATCACTGCTAATGAAGAAATAATAAACAAAAACTGGAATCGTTTGAATGATTAATCAATTGCGCTTCAATAGATAGGCTTAATTTTCAATTTCGTATACTTTTACACTACATATTCATAACAAACTGCACTAAAACAGCTTTAGAAGGTATGTGCTTTTTGGCATGCTTGTTTGTACGAACACAAGAAAGTGTGAGGGAGATGAAAAGAGTTGCTTTGAGGCAAACTTTGACAATTAAGTTAGAGCTACCAAGTGAGAGATTGACTTTATTAAATCAATCTCTATTATCAACCTGTGGAACTCAACATTGGTTTCTACTTAGCACAGATAAAATGCAATTTTCATATCGCTTGTTTTTCTTTATTTGTGATTGGTATGATAAGAAACATAAAATGATTGAGAGGAACTCCCATTTCCTATCACCGATATTAAGTGCTGTGTTGCTTTACTTATAGATATAGCTAAAAAATTGAATTCTGCTAGGCAGGAAATAAAAATATAGATGTGCCAATTCAAAATTCTTTACATAACTTTAACATCAAAACTTGAAGCCTCCTTTGGGTAGACAGCATATCAAGAACTTGATTCTGAAAAAAAGATGTAAAAAGAAAAAGATGTTAAAAGAAAAAGTAAAAGAGAAATAAAAGGCTGGTGAATGAAATAGCGTTGATGTGTGATATCACCTGGGGGTTGTTGTTTCCCTTCATTGCATGAACAAATAGGGGAACATACTGATTGAGCCTGACAGAAGTCTGCGCTGAACATAACAGTCTCTTAGTGCAGTATGTTGCATTACTGGTTAAATCGGGACATGAAATTTTGATCAATCGGAGGCAATTGATTTTTAATGCGGAAATGAGGGTGGAATCTTGATGGCTTATACAAGAACTTTGAGTTTAAATCTTTCTAGAAGTATGGTAATTTGATAAAGATTAGTTGAGGCAGTGATTGAGCATTATGGGAGATACCATGGAATAAATAAATCAGTGTTTGTCTTTTATACAGGTTGTTACAAAATACTTCAAGTTCAGATTCTATTGCAAGTGTTTTAAACATAAAGTTGCAGGTGCCAAAATAAAAAAATATATGATTTATAGCATTACTTAAGTTTTGGTATTGTTAAAATTAAAATTTCCAAGTTGCCAGTCAGAGTTGGGTGATTATCAGGTGTCACTTTCCTCTCAATTAGACCTTGCTAAATAAGCAATTTTATCGAGTATCAAAGTAGATTTGTTAGATACGGGAAAAAATAAAATCAACAGATAACAGGTAAGGAAAACATATGGATTATTTTCCAGGTGTACCTGCTTATAGGGGCGCTCTACACAGAGCACAAAATCCAGATGAATGCGTTTCTCCGAGATCCAGATATGAGATCCGCTTCTCCATAGACTGCTTACACGTACGCATGCATGCAGATTTGGATCTGACGCCCGTGTATCCTCAGTCTACTGCAAAGCGACTTAACGGAGATGTGCATTCATCTGGGATTTGCACTCCCGTGTAGATTGCCCCAATCTTACTTGCTGAGTTGTCAGATTTTCATTGACCGGTCTGGCAAGCCAAGCTTGGCCACAATACTGCTTGCCCAAACTTGCCAGAATTGTGAGGCAAAGTCCTATTGGGAGGGCAGTGGTATATATACTTTCTGTTCTTTAAAAGAAAATGTGCACTTACCTTTTTTGACACCCTGTATTATCTACTGCTTGATCAATCTGACACAAATTAGACAATGAAGTGAGGCATATAGTCCTGTTGGGAGGGCAGTGCTATTTACTTTCTCTCCCACTTTCAAGCTGACTGAGTACATTTTCTATCAGTTTGAAGGCAGACAGATCAGGACAAGCAGACTGGAACACAATTTAATATAGGTGGTCACTTTGAGCCTGATTTGTTACATAGTTTAGGGACTTTCCCAGTGGAAAAGTTGATGTACTTTTTCGAGATATCACATACATTGAACTATACACTAAATGTTAGACTTAAGAATTAAAGGGTTATTATATTGAATTTGATTTATGTTAGACATTGAACTTAGTTCAGTAATTCTATATTTTCCGAATCCATGAGTACACAGCCACGGTAGAAGGTGTACAAAGATTGCAGTGAATTGACAAATAGAAAAGTCAATTGCATTACTATGTTCTGCGCCAATAGCACTTCAAGGTGGGTTGGGCAAGATGTATGTTTAATGAAAGGGGAGATAATAACATTAACAAGGACTTATTAAGACGTGTCTTGTGAACTTGCAGTCTGTTACATTTTCATGAAATACATGTGTAACAATTTTTTGCAGTGTACTGAAAAACTACTAAGATATTCAACAGGCTCTTTGAAACAAGAGCAAAAAAAAATGTTCAGGTAATAAGAACTGTCAAGATGTAGCCTGCATGAGAACATCTCTCCTGGTGTAATTAAGCATGTTACTGCTAATTAATTACGCATTTTACTTCTAATTTGATGCACAGTGCATGCTAAATTTATATGCAAAATGTCTTGTAATTTACATGGTACAAATTAAGTAAGCCTTAAAGTAACCATGTATTCTATAATTATATTTTAGATGGTAATGGTCTATTTTTGTTTGTTTTTTTACTGACAACTGATAGACTTAATATAGTGGGCAGTCCACACATTTTAATGGGTGGGGGTTTGAAATCTTGAAAAATTGTTAAAGGGTGGGGGGTTCACATTTTTCCACTAAAAAGGGTGGATTGATATAAAGGGTGGAAGCAAACTATAAAGGGTGGGGGTTCTTCAAACTCCCAATTTGTGCAACTAAAACAAAATGGAAAAAATTGGAATATCATTTGACTGAAAATAAGTGAGGTGATACTTCAGGTTTTGCTTTCGGGTTTTACCATGACACCCAAACTGGGTGTAAGATAAATAGGAATACTTTCAGGTTAAAAATAAGTGAGGTGATATTTCAGTATGTTAAATGCTTTTGGGTGTCCATGTATAACATTACCATATGACACCAAAAGTGGATGTAAGAAACATATAAATTGCTAAAAGGGTGGGGGTCTGGAATTTTAAGTATTAAGGGTGCCCCTATAAAAAGGGTGGGGTAAAATAAAAAGGGTGGGGTCAAACCCTACTGCCCACTATGCTTAAAAGGTACACTCAATTTCTTTTCAATGTAGCTCCCAAAAAGTGAGAAAAAGTGTTGAAAACTTTTGTGTCTTAACTATGCCTAAAAAATTGTTGACTTACCCTTTAATTGTGAAATTGATGGTCAGTCGGTCAATCGGATAGTTTTTTAAATATAAGCGATTCATTTTTTGTGCTTTATTTATTCAAGATATATATTTGTTTCATGCAAATATATAACATTCTATGAATATTGTTGTAAATTCAACCCTAATATCATTATATTTTTACCAAATGCCCTGTTGAGATAGGCCAAAGTTCACAAAAAAAAGACCCTAAATTTTTGAAAATTTTGGGTCGGTCTCAAAGGGCAAGTCAACAATTGTTTTTAGGCCTTTGGTAGGCTAAATAACCATATTCAGCTGATTTTTCTGTAGTCCTTTATTTCAAATACTTTGCTCTTTTTTAGATTAACGACAAGGTACAAATATACTAACAGCATCATTCGATGACTGATAAATGATTTATCATTGGTTATGCCACTGTTAAATGGTAACATCATGAATACTTTAATACAACCATATTTGATTTGCACAGACCAGTCCCTTATTTCATAAGCTGCCAGTGTAGGTGAAAATGCAGCTTACAAGACAAATGAATTTCAGTAATTTTGTAAAGGACAATAATAAAGTACCTACATGTACTTGATACTGCAAAGGTGAGGCAACGCCAGTCTAACTTCCTCGTTCTCGTGTCTATTGTTTTCAGGTTATGCGGTGACATCGGGTAACTTTATTTCTAAGGATTCCGTCCAAGGTGTGACGTCGGCCCCGAGAGCTGTCAGGAAGCAGAAAGAAATGACAACAGGAAAGGTCATCATATACAACCTAGAAACACAGGAGGTTAACCAAGAACTGTATGGAGAAATGGTGGGTTGAGTTTCAAGTGTCTTCAACAAGTCATAAAAGGGGGAGGGGTCATGAAAGTTCATCTGTGTTGGTTTAACATGATGGAAGGTTTAAACATTTTTATACAACACCAGAATTGAAAACTTCTCTCGGAATTTTTTCAAACGAGATCCTTGTTTTTCATCAGCGAGATGAGAATGACTCAAGAGCCTCATTTTTAAAAAATAAAATTTGAGGTACGTTTTCAATTCTGGTGTTGTGACCTTCTATCAAGTCATAAAGGGGTGGACTTTTCCTTATTTCATTTTATTAGGATATTATTTTGTAAATTGTCAGTTGGTATTTTTATGAAGGGGTAATTTCTCAATTCAAAAATTTGGTTGTAATAAAAATAACTGAAATTCATCATGTGAAATACTTTGTTTTGCAAAATTTCTTGCTCATGAAGTTATGTCCAAAGAAATCCATAACAACTTTCATTTAAAAAAATAGAAGTTTCTCCAAAAAAATCTTCAGGATTTTGAAACATTTTTCCTTTAAATTTGAACAAATTATGTTTTTTTTTTTTTTCAAAGTTGAATTGGAATCATCTTTTTAAAAGTTGAATTAGAATCATTGACTTTCAGTTTTTTAAAAGTGGGTGAACATATAAATGATAAAATATCAGTAACCCAAAGCAGGAAACAAATGCTTTGAATTTTGCCTTTTAGGTTTATAAGTGCAATAAGTGAAAGGTAAGTCAAATACCTTTTGTCCTATTTGTTAGAAATGATCTCTATATTGAGTGCTGTTCAAAAAGTTGTGTGGCCTTAGCTAGAAAGGATTCGCTAAGCAGTTCAACTTGATTTATGAATATATTGAAAGTTTCAAGTAAATATCTGCTTTAATTTTTACGCAAACTTCAAAATTTGCTAGTAGAAGGTTTCTGAAAGGTGAATTTTTATCATTATTGAAAACTCGAGAAATAACCAAACTTACTTGCCATACGTTAACCATGTTAACCTTAAAGGTGCATTGGGACAAAATTTCAAAATTTTATTTGTGGATGATTTATATTTCATATGTTAAGGAATAACAATCAATTACCAGATATCGGAAAAATTTTGATCAAAACCTTCAGAAAAATCAAAAATCAAAAATTTGAATTTGTTTGTTGATCTTGGGTATGAGGCTACTATCAAGAAAGTGCTGATGATTTTGTGTGTGTAAAACTCTTCCTTCACATTATAGGTTGCAGGTAAATAAAAAAGAAATTGAAGTTTGCATTAGATCTCCTGAAAAGGCCAATTTTAAAAATTCAACTAGAGGGTCAGTATTTATAGTTGTCGATAACTATAATTAAAAATAAAAGAATATAAAAATATTTTGATATATAGGGTTTGAATTTGACAATGAAACTTTGCATGCTGTCATCATTACTGCTAATACTCCAAATGCCGCAAACAATTCAAAATGCTTGGGGAAAAGTTTGGGGATGATGCTGAACTTGTCCAATGCCCCTTTAAAATCTCTATCCCAGGCACCAAATACAAGGATGAAAGTTTTCAGGAAATTTCCTGAAAATATCTTGTTTTCAGGAAATGTTGCCCTGTATAGAAGAGTAGGAAAATTGCTCTTTCCAGGAAATTTGAAGACATTTCAGGAAATTTTGGCTTCAATGACTTGCATCCCTGCAAATAGCATAGAAGGAAATTGAACTGGAGATTTCAATAATATCAGAGAGGAGATGGATGCGGGAGTTCTCGGATTCATTATGGTCATTTTTTACCAGATTTTAAGTATTAATTCTAAACTTTAGACACCTAAAGGCAAGTTTTACAATTTCTGTAAAATAAAAACAGAAGCAGCAATTTGATTGAAACTTTTCAAATATTCATCAGTTACGATGACTACATAACATATATGACCCGTCATATCGAAAGGTACCTTAGTAAATTACGAGATACGGGCCATTGAAGCTGAGCATAGTCAATAATCACGTCCAAGGTCGAATTTCTAATTTCATCAGAAACGCTACCTTCAAAGTGTATTCTATCATATTAATCAGGTTCCAACATCAAAAATATAAGACAAATGTTTTAAAAACCATGATAAAAATCCTTTCTTCATTTAAGTTTTACCAGTACAGAAACTTTAAACTCATTTTTCTCAGCACTGTAGTTTTCTGAATCAGCCATTGCCTTTTACCAATTTGGATGTAACTTTGCAATCGAACATCCAATGACCAAAAGCAAGGTATCATTTTAAAGCTTAAAATATAATCTTTCGGATGAGACCACAAAATCAATTTTCATTTTGGGACTTTTTTGGTACCTTTCGATATGACGGGTCACATATTGGTAAAATTGCATAACTGAACTACCTCGGGCCACAAACTTATTGAACATCCATCATTTGATTTTTTCAGTGATTGCACTTAAAAATATTTTATTTCCTGTCAGGAACCTTGTTATCATGTTGTTTTAAGACAAGCACATGAAGATATAATGTCAGAATTATTTCGTTTTACATATTATGTTTGTAAGCCGACTCATGTTCGCTATACTGCTGATCAATTAATGTTATTTCGATTCCACTTTTCAACTTCCGTTTTGCCCTGTTTTCATACAAAATAATGACAACAGTTTCTTGAATCAATATTGAGTTATAGTTTCAGTTGTCATGTTTCACAATTTTATTTGCGTGGGAATGTTTTTTTGATCTGCCCACATTATATCTTAGGGCAGTTTATAATATTAAGTGCATGTATTTTTATTGATTTATTTTTATACATGTACAATGTACATGGTCTGATTTTTCAAATTTTAGTTTTCACTGTCATGTGAAAGATCACCATTTAAGATGCTTCAATTTCAAATTTGAGTAAAATCCGAACAACCATTTTGATTTTATGAGCAATTTTGTATTTTCCATTTGCCTATACTTTACTGTGTAAATAATTCCATGGTTACCATAATATTAATAATTTTAACACATTTTAACATATCTCTGAAATGCAACATATATTTCAGTAAATGTAAATATGTTAAAATAGTAAGTTTAACACATACATTTTGCAAAACACAAACTAATATGATAAAAATTGAGCTATTGTTCCAAGTTTCAACTTGAAATACTACATTTATTTTTTTTTAACAGGGATGTAACAAAAGTTAGATGTTAACATTGCAAAATATAAAGTTTAATGCAGGTCTTGCGAAACGGGAACTAATGTGATCAAAACTGAGCTACTGTTTTGACATCCATTTAATCTATTTCTTATTGTTGTTTTCAAGTTTCAGTTGTTAAAATAGAAGAAATAGGTCATATATTTCTTTTGGGAATCAGGACAAGTTTTTGATAAAATCATTGCATGATGTAGCAAGTGAACATTTTAATTCTGAGCTTTTTCCTTCATTGATCGAGTTAGTTAAATCTTCAGAAAATGAAAGCCCAACTCTAGTCACCTCAGAAAATGATTTGTAAATCCATCTTGATCACATGAAGCAATCTTCCACAGTCTTTCTGAAAACATGAACATCTCATGTAGGCCTACTGGACAAATTTGTTATCAAGTCTCACAAGTATATTAATTTATAGCTTTTCTCAGTGTTATAGTATAATAGACCTTTTCAAAAATCCATTTGGAAATCTCTGGAACATTGATCACATTGCCATTTTTTCAACCAATCATGTACAAGCTCATTAGTATGCATGATTTTGTCAACAAAATTTTCCGAAAATTCTCTTGCATTTCAGTGCAATAAAAGTGAAAAATAAATAGAACCAGACCCATACATCATTAGATACACTAATTCTGAACAACTTTTGGCTGATAGCACTATAAGCTCACCGACACAAAGAGTGAAATTTCCATTTGAAATCGGCTGATCTGCGCTGATTAAGCTTAAGATTTCAAGTTACATCAGGGCTAGCAAACTAAAAGTGACTCTGTAGTGCTTACGCTATTATAGAATGATGTTCTCTGTAGTGCGATCAAACTAAAAGTGACTCTGTAGTGCTATCGCTAAGTTACAAGTTCAAATTCGTACGCAACCAGTTCCTGAACACGAACTTAACATTCTGGCTATTGTGTTGAAGAGTCACTTTTTCTGTCGGCAATTGCCGGAAAGTGTAAAATCAGCTTCGAAAACTCTCCGAAAGCCGTGTTTTGAAAAGGTTCTATAGACCAAATGTCATAATATGACCAATACATCAACCTCTTTCAAACCAAACTTGTGACAAGAGATAAAGCTCAATAATTGCATTGGCACAGGATGTCTGTATATTGTATAACTTCCTTTCTTTTTCTGTATACGAAGATGGCCATAAACATTGTTCTGTTGTTGGGTGTAGTAGATTGTAGCCTACTGAATCTGAAGAAGTATGTCATTTATAGACTTCAGGTCGTCATGAGAGTGTAAGAAAGTTGTATCTGCAATGGCTGCCTTAAGTTATAATTATTTAATTTTAGTCACTAGAAAATGAAAAATCCCTCAAACTTTCCCTGCCATATATGTCAGTGACTCTTGAAATGGTTGTTCAGGTGACAGAGAATATACAGTGTGACAAATGGCAGCTATTGCAGATACAACTTTCTTGCACTCACATGACGGGATGGAGGCTATGAATCAAATACCAAATGACTACTTGCCTAGATAGCAAGGCTGTACGAAGCATGAAGGCACTTACTTCATCTGGCTCGAAATAGCGGGACATTACTGGGACAAAAATTATTATATCAGGATGATAATTTTACCAATTTTTTATTCGGTTGAATTAATTACTCTCCAGGGATTACTAGAAAAGAAAGAAAGAAAAAATTAGTTAGGCTAATCACCAAGAATTACAAGAAAGCCTCTGATGAAGCCTATTTTCATCGGGGTCCAAGATCTTTCTTTAATTAGTTTTGGATGCAGGAGGAAGACCGGAGTACCCATAGTAGAACCTGCACAAGTGAGCATGGACTGAAAACCAAATGCACATACAGCGCCGGGACTGGTAATTGAACCCCGGATTATTTGGTGCAGAGCGAGGGAAGTACCGCTGCGCTAATCCGCTTCCCCTCTCTTGTTAGTTTGAGTAAACTTATTGTACAGCTACCAAATAATTATGTTATATACATTTGGACTAAGCATGAATTTGGTCTGATAACAGAACGGTAAACACGCTTGTCCCCTCTGGCTTACATGTCTTCTTAAAGCCGTGCTGGACACTGTACACTGCACATGCAGTTGTTGCTGTAGTTGTAAATGATGATGACAGCAACATTTTGAGTCACTCACACAACTTCTATTTTGTATTTTTCTAGATGAAAAGATGCTATGGTTCAGTGCTTGTTGCTGTTGATGTCAATAGTGATAGGAACATTTGAAGTACCGGTAACTCAAACCGCTCCTTTTTGTTTTTCCAGATGAACACATACTATGGCTCAGTGGTAGTTGCTGTAGACGTTAACAATGACGGCTGGAGTGATTTATTGGTTGGTGCTCCATTATACAGTGTTGACCAGGATGAAGGACGAGTCTATGTGTACATCAACAATGGCAGGGTAAGATACACTACCTCAAAAAACTCTCATTCTGTGGCAGAGAATAAAAAGAGTTTGTCTTTTACACATGACCACAATTTGAGTCACTGATCATTTCAAATCAGGCAGGCTGTGCTTAAGTGGTGAATTTATGATCATGGCTAATTCCTACCTTATAATAAGACATATAGGCAATTTTCTGTTGAATATAAAATTGGGCTCCAAATGTCAGTAAATTGTAATGATAGGATAAATCGGAAAGAAAATGGTTTTCTATTCCATATATTGAGATAATGGCTAAACAAACTTGCAGTTTTGTCTGGTTTCCCATGTCAACATATAAGCGGTAACCATGCGAGTTCTAAATTTTGCTGAAAAGGGGTACAATTTTCATTTTAATCATGGACCGCGAAATCATAAAAAGGAGGTATTTTGAGCATCCATCTCCACAAAATTTAAAGAAAGGGATAAAGGGGGTTCTTAATTGTGCTGGTGTTTTCAGTTGTATGCAAAGCTTTTAGTGATTGTTTATTTCTTTTTTGCATTTTCATTTAAATCAGTATGAAGGTTTTGTAATTAATCCCAATTAATGACAAATGAAAAAGATATGTTCAGGTAATTTTAAATACAATATATGAAAAAAATTCAGTTTTAAATTATTACCGTTTTTGTATTTGGATTTTCATTTGTCTTGCACACATGCATATTTATCAGCATTCAGAGGTTGAAAGAAACGTAAGTGTTTGAATGCTCGAAAAATATCCAAAGTGCACCATAGATTTCTTCTCTTTTTATTTAATGTTTATCCCACTAACTTATGGAAGAATGGTACAAAGTAACTTGCGCCTCAATAAAATAATGACATTTCTATTTTCAGCATTTTCAATTTACCAAAAGGGAAGCAAAGAATACATTTAAGTAGCCTTACCACAAGATGGCAATCATTCTTATTTTAAGAAGAGAGAGAGAGAAAAAAAAAGATGAGCTCACAGGATGATAAGAGTATCAAATTTCTACATTTAATGTCTTTGCATTGGCTAATAGTAGAGCAACCAACCATTAATGTTATCTGATTCGGGAACTTTAGAAATATGAGAAAGCTAATTTAGATAAAACTGAAATGGGTTTTTATTTCTGATTTGCTATCAGATGAAACTTGTTTGATGAAAACTAAAAGTCCATTATCGTAATGGACATTATGGTATCCAACATTGGGTATTGTAATATCAGATGGCTGCACGGATAGGAGCGAGACAATTATGGGTCTTTATTGTATAATATAATCGAAGGGTCTGATTTTAAGAACCCTTGGGCATAAGCAAGAGAAATATTTTGAATTCATGTTTGTTGACTCCAGTTACAATTGGCATTGATATATTGAGGTGGATTGAGAAGCATTACCAATACGTTACCAAAAAAGAAATATTGCCATTCATTTTATAAAGTATTGGTCCAGCTGTAAATATAACGTTACTGATAAATAACGCTTTTTGTTTTATACAGCATTGGTCCAACTGTAAATATAACGTTACCGATAAAGAAATATCGCTGTTCATTTTATAAAGCATTGGTCCAACTGTAAATATAACATTGTCGATAAAAAAATATAACTGTGCATTTAATCAAGTGATAGTGGTCAACCCCAGACAATCTGAATTTTTTATTGTTTTTATATTGATTATCATTTTCCTTATCTATGCAATGTGACCGCTTCTTTAGGAAGTTCTCTTAATTGAAGCCAAATTCTACTTTGGAAATTGAATTTGAAGTCCCGTTGCAATAATTGAAAAGATTGGAAGAAATGACTCCTTATGACTAAAATATAATCTACTTTCCATACTTAATTAATTAATCATTAATTAAAGCATCATACATTTTACATATTTGATGTGTAGCATAATTTTTCGAACCACTTACAGTAAATGTAATTTTTTTGCCTTTTCTTTTATTATCCTTATTTTCTCTCTACACCTGGGTTTGATAAGGAAAATTGAATCTGTAAGTTTTCATATTTGGCATCATGTAATTCCAATTTTTAAATTCACTGATATGTATGGCAAGCATTTTGTATAACTATTTAAGATTCCCAAGATTACAGCTGATGTTTTATGAGTTATGATTAAAAAAAAGAGAGAATGTCAAAAATCTCAGGATTCTCGGGAGAATCCTAGTTCATTAGCCAATATTCCAAACTTATTGCTAACCCTAACACTTTTGACCACTTCTTCGTTTAAAAACTATCTCCTCGATAATTTTCAAGTCAAAAATCACGGGTTTCCCCCTGGATTCGAACCCGGGACCCCCGCTTCCCGGTCTAATTATCACTATGTCAAGCCACTGAGCAGGCGCTGCCATGGCAGCGGTTTCGTGATCATAGCTAACTCGGGTCTATGACGTATTTGGACTTAGGCGAATTTCTTAACTTTGTGGAATGGGATATTGTGAGATTCAGTGGGGTTAGGGTTAGTAAGCCAAAAAAATTTTCAACTCAATATCCAAAGTTTTTCAATATTCCAAGGTTTTTGATTTAGTGATAATGTCAAAATATCTTCCGAACAACATGATTATTGACTGAATATTTTTCCTTAGTATAGGATATGATTATTTTTTTTGTATTTTTTTAGCATTTTCATTTTCTCTCTACACTTGGGTTGGATTTCAATGTCAGTTGAATGAAATTCATTGAATGTCTGTAATATTCTTTGAATCTCAAATATTTGTAGGCCCTACACATGCCTGATAACTTTATTAATTAGATTCATTTTTTTTAATGTTTTGAGTAAATTTGTTAAGAATATATAGCCAAGAAAATAAATGGAAAATGTAATGAATGCTTACTTGGAAAGGGTACATGTTTTAAGACTTGGTGTGAACATAATAGGTTGGGGAAAACACGATGAAATACTTGTTTAGGGTATCATATGAATAAAGGATAAATACTTGTTTAAGGTCCATTTTTAAGGGTTATGTATAAGCATTGTGTCCACCTTATGACAGTATTCCCTCATACAAAATATATAACTTTACTCATGGATAAACATATAATTACAAAGCTAGGAACAAAAACATGTAAATGTCAAAATTTGCTATTAGCGCTGGCGTTAATAAAATGAAAATGGATTGCGCACTTGAAGTATTCTTAATGCCTCAATAAAATATGTGACCCGTCATATCGAAAGGTATCTTAAGGGTTCCAAAATCAAAACTGATTTTTTGGCCTCAACTAAAAGATAATGTTTTAAGCTTTCAAATGACACCTTGCTTTTAGTTATTGGATGTTCGGTTGCAAAATTACATCCAAATTGGTAAAGTGCGTCCGACTGATTCAGAAAACTATAGTTCTGAGAAAATCAAGTTTAAAGTTTTTGTACTGAGTAAAAATTGAATGTAGAGGATTTTTATCATGTTTTTAACACATTTTTCTTATGTTTTGGATGTTGGAACCTGATTAATATGATAGAATACACTTCAAAGGTAACGTTTCTGATGATATTAGATATTCTACGTTGGACGTGATTTTTGACTATGCTCAGCTTCAATGGTCCGTATCTCGTAATTTACTATGCCGACCTTAAGGTACCTTTCGATATGATGGGTCACATATGCTTTTTTTGTACCAGTTTGGGAAAATGAGGCATGCAAATGGCTGATTTTTAAAGTGTAAATATGTGGAGACACAGTTAATCATCTAAGTATTATCTTCTGTATTGAACTTCAACAATCTATATGACAGAAAGTCTACACATTTCATAAATATTCATTTATACAATATGCTGGCTGCTCAATAAAATATTCATATTTTGAAATGTTGTTTTCCTTCTTAGTTTCAGTTCTTACATTGCTCAAATTTTATGGATCAAAAACATAGTTGTCATTAATTCTGCTCCCAGTGCCCATTAAAGGGGCATTGGACAAGTTCAGCATCATCCCCAAACTTTTCCCTAAACATTTTGAGATTTTTGCATCATTTGAAGTATTAGTGGTAATAATTACAGCATGCAAAGTTTCATTGTCAAATTCAAACCCTATATATCAAAATATTTAGATATTCTCTTATTTTTTTATTATAGTTGTCGACAATGATAAATACTGCCCTCTATAGTTGAATTTCTAGAATTGGTCCTTTCAGGAGATTTGATGAAAATTCTAAATTTCTTTTGAATTTTCTGCAATCTATGATGTGAAAGGAATGTTTTCCAATCAAATATTTGGCTCTTTCTCACCGTATACCATCAATAAATATGTTTAAAGATTAGCCTCATACCCAAAATCAACATAGAAATAAAATTCAAATTTTTGACTTTTTAGAAGATTTTGATCAAAAATTTCGCGATATCTGGTATTGACTGTTATTTTCTAACATAGGATGTGTAAATCATCTATAAACAAAATTTCAAAATTTTGTCCAATGCCCCTTTAATTCTGCTCCCAGTCCCCATTAAGTTCAAGCCTGTGAGTCTGGCAAGCGTCTCTGCATATTGATGATGAGTTGGCTTGTCATAGCCTCCCAGCGTATTGGCTTGCGGAACAAATTAGGCTAAAACAACATTGGTTTTAAACATAATGTGATGCAATCAACGCAAACGAGCTGTTATGTCGGCAAGTCAGCTACAGAAGAAATTCATTTTGCTTAAAAGCCAATCAAATTAGTTGCTTTGATTTTTCAAGATAGGGGTATTGCAAATGGAGTAGAATCCATCTTGGGTTGCTCAGGTTTTTTCCCCTCAAAATGAGTTCCTTGGTGTGCTTAACATCAATAAAGGTGTTCTTGTGTACATAGCAGAAGATCTGAGTTCAAGTCTTGCTGGTGATTAAGGTGTTTGGTCCATGAGAGATCCGCCCGAAGAATTTTAGTAAAAATCGGCATGAATGATATTTTATCGATGTAGGACCAATTTTTAGAATAAAAACTGGGGGTCACCGGACTCGTTTTTGCAAGAGAGTCGGTTTAAAAACAGCATTTTTGGAGGTTTTGGGGGGAAAATTAGTACAGGGGTCTACGGGAAATGTGGCAAAACTGAAATTATTTAATGTTGATTCAAAAAATCTGCCCGAGCATCTTTGTTAATTTTTTCACAAAAGTTGCGCACAAGTATGTTCTTACAAATAAAAAAATAAAAATCGGGGGTCACCGACTTAGTTTGTGAGAAAAATAATAAAATATGGCAATTTTTAGCTTCAAAACACTACTCAGAGTATATGCGCATGCGTATTGCGGCACTTACCTACTCGGATATTTACTGCAGGATTTAATGATAGTTATCTTCAGCATTTGTTCTCTGGGTTTATTCCATGTCACTCTGTGTATACATATATGTGACCCGTCATATCGAAAGGTACCTTATGGTCGGTATAGTAAATTACGAGATGCGGGCCATTGAAGCCGAGCATAGTCAAAAATCACGTCCAAGGTGGAATTTCTAATTTCATCAGAAACGTTACATTTGAAGTGTATTCTATCATATTAATCAGGTTCCAACATCCAAAACATAAGACAAATGTTTTAAAAACCGAGATAAAAATCCTTTCTCCATTCAAGTTTTACCAGTACAGAAACTTTAGCTCAGAAACTCAGAACTATAGCTTTCTGAATCAGCCCGATGCCTTTTATCAATTTGGATGTAACTTTGTAATTGAAAACCCAATAACCAAAAGCAAGGTGTCATTTTAAAGCTTAAAACATGATTTTTCAGATGAGACCAAAAAAATTGGTTTGGCATTTTGGGACCCTTAAAGCAATACTATAAAGTTTTAAAAATGAAGCGCCCCCTGTCACCCATAACGTTTGATTTTTTGGGCTTATTGGGTTTGTTTTTGGTAGATATGAATACCCTCCAAACGATTTGGCTCAAAGATGCTTACT
>JXSR01S015680.1:13906-24511 GCA_000969725.1 Ophiothrix spiculata
ATAAAATGAAAATCCTGGCCTGTTTGTGATTTGACTGATTATTATTAATGTTCTAGCGTACGATGCGTATTTCTCCTTTCCCTTATTTGATTATGTATTAGAAATACGGTGGCATCAGTTCTGGTCTCGTATGCTAGTGTGTATCGTTATAGCTTTATATCCTTGTACCCATGTTCAGTTCGTCTATCTCCCAACTTTAGATTTATATGTTACTTAAAGTAATTTATTCCAACAGGTTCAGGGATCATCTCCCTCAACCACCGCATTTTGCAATTCGAACAATGCTGAATGTGCAATTATAACGCATCAAAGATATGACATAGTTATTATATAATTGAAATAGTAATTTATAACTTAAAATCTACGTCCTACAATACTCAGCTATGAAAATTTTCTCTACGGTTCTTTCAAAAATAACTACAAAACTGCATTTCAAATCGCAAAAGCTGGTATTGACGATTCACATGGATACGGTTTTATTTTTGATAGCAACTGACACCATGATGTTTGAAAACGTTAGCATAGAAGTAGTTTGATTCGTCTTCTGCAAAAAAGTACCATTCGGTATGATTTCCCCAGACTATAACACGAACTTCTTCCTGAGACTGATATCTAATCTGGAAAGTGTCAAACATGCTCACCTGTTTCTTATACATTGATGAGAATAATCACTTGGACAAAATCAAAAACAGTAAAAAAGACAATATTTTCTTTAAAACATTGAGCATGTATTTATTTTGTACTCATACATTTCATAAGGAAACTCGATCAAGATGAAATCTTTGGAACGGCCCCTCAAAAAAAAAAACACATGGATATCAATTTGCAAGTAATTTGCACAAAAGAATTTATCCCCTTTTTGATTGAAAGGTTTTGTTAAATATTTCAGGCTCACTTTGTAACATACCTATTCTAATGCTTCATTTTGTTACATTTCAAGTTTAGTCATTACTCATGCTAGTGGTATGTGGGTTAGGTTATTTGGGGAACATGTATTTGTATGCTTTGTTATCCGGTTTCCCGGGATTCTAATGATTATCAAGTTTTGGGAATACATAAAAGCAAAGACATTCTGAAATTCAATTCAGGAGGTAATTAGAAACGCATTAAGAACATTTTCACATGGATAAATCTTTGTTCCTCGTTATTGTTAACTAAAATGTAGTATAATGTCAAAACGATAACTACATTTAACATGCTGTGAACGTATAAACCCTTTTCAACGTGTTTAATAAGAAAAAGTAAATGACTACGTTTCTAAGACACTTATCTGTCAATACTCTATGAGGGTCTTTAAAGGTGTAGAGAGGAGAATATCTGCCTTTATCACGAGTGGGACGGGAGATTTAAAAGAAGATACCAGGACCTTCCCATCATTCCTGGCTTCCAATGGGATTTTTGTACAGGTTCTCATGTTTGGTTTAAGGGATGAAACACAGCATAATTGACAGATATAATCTGAACTTATTCATATCAGTTTTATTTTCCATAAAATTATATACAGAAAACAATTGCAATATTAAAAAGACATTTGAAAACCCAGATGTTATGGAGGATGTGATCAAAATGCCAGTAAGGCCAGATGTAATCACAACCCTGAACTAAATGAAACACACTTAAATAAACAGAAACAAAGACAAAAACAAGTAACCTACACAAAACCAATTTGCTCCAAACAAGATATTAGTGATAATTAGATAAAAGTTGACCCTTAAGTTGATTGCGGAAGTGTTTAATCGATTTTTAATTTTTAATATGGTGATCAATATGTTTCCAAAGTATAGGACCCCAGGTTTTGATAGATTGATCTGAAAATACTTTTTTGTTTATTTTTAGGATAAAATCATTTCCATTTCTTGTATAACATTCATGTGAATCGCTATTTTTTGAGAAAAATCATTTGAAAATATCAGATTTTGAGAGTACCTGAACATGAAAACGCCAACTTTAAGTGTAAAGGTATCATAACATTGAGAATCTTTAAATGTTTAAACAAATGAGCAGAGTGGCTTCTGTAGTGGCTATTTGTTATTGATCTCACTGCCCATTTTTGAAGTTTAAATATCTTATCCATATAACTATGGCACGTATATCCCCAAACCAAGATACTATAATTGATACAAGGTAAAACCAGAGTGCAGTATAATACATACAGTACTCTTTCAAGTACAGAATATTTTAATTTGTGGATGACACCAATATTCCGCGAAATTGTTTTTGAAACACCGTCTACGTGGTTTTTCCATGGTAAATTTTCATCAATAATAGCACCTAAGAACTTCGTTGTAGAAACTCTCTCTAATTGAGCATCATCTAATTCAACAAATATGTTGTCATCATCTTTTGTGTTTCTCTGGCGTGTACCTAGTAGCATGTAATTTGTCTTTCTTGCATTAACCGAAAGTTTGTTTGCTTTAAACCACTTTGTTACTTCTTTTATTTCATTATTTAAAGTGTTAACGTTACTAGCAAGATCTTCATGAGAATACAGAATAGTGGTATCATCAGCAAACAACACAAATTTTAATACTGAAGAAGTATTTACAATATCATTAATATAGAAATTAAACAATAGGGGGCCTAGAATCGATCCTTGTGGTACACCACACGATAAATTGTTCAATTTAGATGTCATTTTATTATAAGAAACATATTGTTTTCAGTTACTTAGGTAGCTTCTGAACCAATCTAAAACTTTACCCCGGAACCCATAATATGTTAGTTTGTGCAATAATATCTCGTGGTCAATTATAGTGTCAAATGCTTTTGACAAATCTAAAAATATACCAATTGATTGCTTGCTATGTTCTACTGCGTTACATATGTTATCAACAAAGTCAACTATGGCCATTTATGTTGAATGACCAGTAGGAAAGCCGTATTGACTTGGATTCAGGATGTTATGTTTGTCTATAAAATCAGCACATCTGTTGAAAACTAATCTTTCAATTATTTTTGAATAAACTTGTTAATACTGACACCGGTCTGTAGTTAGAAAACACTTGAGGATCATCTTTTTTATAAATGGGAACGACCTTGGTAATTTTCCAATTATCAGGTACTTCCCCCGATGATATTGACATATTAAAGATTCTTGTCAGTGGTAGAGCTATTTTATTTATATCTATTTTAAAATATTGTTTCCTATATTATCATGACCAGGACTTTTGTTTTTGTTAAATTTTGAAATTATCTTAATTACTTCTGTTTCGACAATTGGTTTCCTAAAAATGTTTTCACATAAACGGTTATTCATATATTCAAACTAATCTTTTCCGCATTAATTAATTTTTTGGCTAAATTTGAGGCCAATATTGACAAAAAATCATTAAATTCAATTAGCAATTTCAACAGGGTTTGTTACGAGATTGGTTCCTTTCTTAAAAGTCGTTTCTTGATTTCCTTTTCTATTGCGACCAATAATTGTATTTATTATTTTCCAAGGTTTTTTCATGTTTCCTTTATTTTCTTCAAATTTCTTGTACATGTAATTTCGTTTCGATTTCCGAATAAGGTTGTGTAGTTTGTGTCGATATGCTTTGAACTTCTGAGTTCGCTGTTCAGTTGGGTTATTTATAAATTCCTTGTAGAGTTTATTTTTCGTATTAACACTTTTTAGCAGACCTTATGTAATCCATGGGCTCTTTTTTCTTATTCAATATACAACTTTTGTTTGGAATACATTCATCATAATTTTCAGTAAATATCTTCAGGAAAATGTGATAATCTTCATTGACATTGTTACCTTTAAGAACTTCGTCCCACTGCATGTTTGACAGTCTTTGTCTGAGTTTAGCAACATTGCCATCAGTTAGATTTCTTTTGTACATATAATTATCGTAAACTGATCTATTCTTAATAGGCCGTTTGTAGTGAGTATTGTTAGCAGGTGGTCACTGATGTCCGTTAGTACAATTTTGCTTTTAACATTTCTATCGAAATTGGTCAGAATATTATCAATTATCGTGGCACTTTCTTTAATAATTCTTGTCGGCTTGTGAATTGATGGTATCATTCAATATGAATAAATGAGGTCAAGGTAGTCATGAGTAGCCCTATCTGTATCGTCTTTTAGTAAATCGATATTAAAGTCACCCATTATAAAATTGAATTTTTTTTTAATGATTTATCTTTTCAAGAATAGGATTGAAGTCACAAATGACATTGTCAATGGCTGTGTGTGCCCGGTAAATAACACCAACAATAACATTTTTGTGTGTGTTATTTACAAGTTCTACGAAACATGATTCATAGTTTTAATTTGCAAAAAATGAAAATTCAACAAAAGTTAAAAAAGTAATATCAAAACAAAATCGATCAAAAAAAAATAGTGCAAAAGAAAATGATAAGCATATATCTTTTATTAAAGATCGATTAAGATATCACTAAAACCATTCATGACAACCTGTATAAAAAATCCCATTAGAAGCAAGGTATGATGGGAAGGTTTTCTTCTTTACAGATATCAAAATATCCAAATTTTCGGCATTCATGAGGTATAGGTATGTAGATTAAATATAAACCTTAACTAGTTATTTCTCATCTACGAACAAGTACAAAACAGCGTCAACAGATTACTTATAAATTAATGACGTTTTCTTTCGCCGAAATATTGTTATTTCATAATGTTCTGAGGTATTTATATTTAAAAAGAAATACTATAGAGTGTTAAAATGAAGCGCACCTGTCACCAATGGTTTATGATTTTTAAGCTTATTGGCTTTGTTTTGGCTAGATATTTATACCCTCCAAATGTTTACCTTTTCTGTTATGACCATTTATTGAACTAAATTCGGAATCTGAATTCTAAATGTATTAGTATAGGTAAGCATGCATATGTCCTATGTTCATTTTTTATACTCTTGAAAACGCTTTTTGATGGTCATATTCCTTCATCCTATGTTGTTTTTACCATAAGCCATTTTTGATTAAAATCTTATAGAATTTCTTTAATTTACTTGCAAACTGAGCATTCCATCAAAGCAAAAAGTGATATTTTCACTTGTAACGACGTCAAACTATGGAAACGTGCCGTAATATTTACTTTACAACTGTTGATTTGTTTTTACGGGATCAAAGCGTCAAAAATTCATGTCTAGAGATGGTGAAGTGAAATGCAAAGACATACATTACAATGCCTTATTGTTCTTGTGTTGACATACAAATTGCATTTTTTGCCTTGATGGAATGAAACATTTACACATAAATCTTACTAATGCTAATATTAAACAGATACTAAGGAATGTAGATGTAAAAAAAGCTATTCAGAGCTCAAAAGGGGAGATCTCAGTCTCATGAAATTATCATTAAAAATCAACACCACGTAATAAAATATTTTTAATTCCATCAGAATGACCTATAATAATAACATAATTACAATCTGTCAACATTTGAAAACAAAAAAAATTGTTCGAACATTATGAAATTATAAGGTTTCGGTGAAAAAGGCGTTAACGTTTTCGATGTAGTCTGTTGACGCCATTTTGATCTTAATCATGGACGTAAAATCATTAGTAAATGTTCAAACTAAAGGTTATATTTCTTATTGCACGCCATTGTGATATTCTGACATGTTTTAGTACAAGTAAAAGGTAAAATGCACATATTAAACTTTCAACAAAAGGAAATAAAAAAGGATATTGATAGGATTGTTTCACCATGTATAGGTGACATTCTTAGCTATATCTGTGCCAATTTTCAAGAGCCTGCCTTTAATAGAACAGCAGTTATGATTCAACAGGAAGTAAGAACTTTTTGAATGACCCTCGTATTGTGTTCATTCATTTATAGGTTCATGTAGTCTTTACAAATTCGGTCTGGACATTTTCTAGAGTTTGTTTGAGAGAAATTTTTCAAATTCAAACCATCAATACTCTGTTATTATCGGTAAACTCTAAACCTCTTTCGTGCAACATCAATTTCACCTCGGTATTCAAATCATGATGCGGCTATAATTATTGTAAGTACTACTGGTATTCACCAAAGCATCTGACACCATTATTTCTGGCCTACTTTCCAAACGAAGCCCATTTAACTGCTGTATGAAACAAGTTTTCTTAACACTGATTTCCCCAGATGATAGTGAAAATCACATTTTAGGATTGATGTCTAATCTGAAAAATATCAAACATTTCTCAGCCTGGCCCTCACCTAATGCAACCAGTGCTTGAAGATATCCGACTTACTCCACATGATTCACGAGACGCGGCATCGATGAAAAAGCACTGTCATAATTTATTCAGTAAATGTTTCAAATCTAAAATCTAGTCATACTTCACAATTTCATGAAACTCAACAAGGCTAATATAAGCATTCAGAATGTAAATAAACATTTTCGCTCTTAGGAAATTAACCCTATAGATCCAATAATAAATAGCAGTTTAGACAGCCAATAGACCAATCAAGACGAACCAGTTACATTACCACGTGCTTCAAACAATCATATTTTGCATACTTCGTATATCCCGGGTCACTAAATCGTTTCCATTATTGGATATGGATATAAAAAACGATCGATCAAGTCTGATGCTATTATAATTTGCAATTCCATATTCAACACGTTGAATTAAAAACCTAAGTCCCTTTTAAAAGCAGAAGGCAATAGAAGATAAAACCCGACGGAAATCCTGTATTCAAACCAAATGTCATTTTGAACTACAGCTTGTCCCAATATTAATGCAACGAGCAAATAAAAAATATTAAAAAATAGTTGCCAAAAGATTAAATCATAGTAATATATGTTTTTCAAAAGTGGAGTAATTACTCTACAACATGCGTTTTGTCCCGTTTCAATTTATCACTCCAGTCCAAAGATATGAAGAATTTAAGAAAGCCCTTTAAATCTACTTTGGTCCGATTTGTAGGTTTAGACTTCAAGCTAAAGAAATGCAAACTTGAAATGAAGAGAATTATGCAAGCAAGTGGGGCAAATCAATCCAAACAATCTTACCTGACCTGTACCTAACATTAAGTGATAAGTTCACTTTTAACTTGAATAGGTTAACATTTTCAATTAAAGTATAGATCTTCATGATACTCTCATATTCCTTAAATCTGTTTCTTCTGGTGTGACAATTAGGTAGTTTAGGATACAATTTCTACCAAAAGAGTCGAAAATAAAGGATTCTAATGAAAAGTGTCAACCAATAATAAGTTTTTAAACGAAATCACGGAAGAAAACTGAAGATAAAGAAGTTTAAGAACTCAAGTAAGTTAATGATTAATCTGGCCCGTCAAGGGGACGCAACAGTTTGACTAAACCAGACGCAACAACCTACTTAAAATCAGCAGATCACCATTAAATTGAGTCCTTATGCCATGAAATGGTTTCAAGGAATGCTTCTTCTAATCATGTGATGTTTTAGCAATTTCCACTCAACGTGTGCCCAATGACGTCACCAGAGGTGAAACTTTACAGATCAACAAATCAGACCATCAATATTTTTCGGGTCTTTACAAAATGTTCAATAACTTTTGGTTCAGAGATCCAAATTAAACAAAACAATAATCCTATAAAAGCCAATGGTTTACTCTACAGTGTGTCCCAGAATAAACCTTTCAATCTTTGCGTGCAATTTTCAAGAGTTTAACGGATAGTCAGAAAGTATGTAAAGGTCGCATTTTATAGCCCATGAATTTAACCTTCAGATACCGTTGTTTCATTTCAATCGGAAATGTACAACAAAAGTTATGCTTTGTCAACTAATTGAATGTAAAATTTGCTGGTCCAATTTCTCGAGTTTGTAAGTTCCCCTTGAATGAAGCTCTATTGAGTATTGTCATTGATCTGTTCACTCAACTGTAACAATGTTTACTTATTGACTACGCACGTGCTCTCTTTTATATATGCTAAAAATAAGACAGATATGATAAGTTTTCCAAGGTGACCCATTTTTATTCCATTCAGAAACACCCTTACTTTATGAATAATAATCATGAAATTGGACCAGACAAAAATCCACCCGAAAGTTTGATAAAAAATAACTTTTGTTGTAAACTACTGATTGACATGAAAAAAACGGTATCTAAAGGTTCAACTCATGGGCTATAAAATGCATACTTTACATACTTTTTGACTATCCGTTAAACCCATGAAAATTGCACGCAAAGGTTGTAAGGTTTATTGTGGGACACACTGTATAATATTATTGTACCGCCTGCTTACCATTGTGGCCTGTTCTCTCAAAATAAAAGTTCAAAGTTCGTTGCGTTTTTATTGGGACAGGACACTTCGGAATATCAATTTGAATTTCCCCATGTTTCATAAATAAGCCCTGGTTCAAATTCATGGGTCATCGTTGTAACAAATCTTATAATCGTTCTTAAATTACCAGGTAATTAGTCATGAAAGTGCATATAAATGTGTATGTAGGTAAGGTTGTTTGGATGAACATGTTAAGAGTATCAAGTGGTTTGATCTTATGACTTATGAGCTTCCTGTCTAGGCCCTGAAATTTTAATAGAAAACTCTGATATCTAACTACGGAGATAACTGCATTAAGACATTTGCACATGAATAAACCGTTGTTTGCTGTTATTTCAAATTTAAATGTCAATGTGAGCGTGACAATTACGTTAGAGCCTGATGTGAAAGAATCTTTTAAAAGCACCTTTACTGTTGTAATGACATACAGCGTCCTAGTGACTGAGCGTCAAATTCAGCTTTGTACTTGTACATGTTAAATCAATTCTGGCGAATTGCTTCACGAGAAAACTAAATATATGCGACCCGTCATAATTATCTAAAGTACCTTAAGGGACCTACAATCAAATTCAATATTTTGGTCTCATTATAAAGCTGAGACCGAGAGAGCTATTAAAAATGAAACCTTACTTTTAATTATCGGATGTTTGGTTGCAAAGTTACAGCCAAATCTGTTGAAGGCCTCTAGTTGATTCCGAAAAAGAGCTTGAACAAACAGGGGATTTTTTATCATTGATTTTATCACCCTCGGATGTTGCACGATGCCTAGCTGCTCTATTGATAAATCAAAGGAAGATGATATTGTCAACATGTCAATTCCATCACTCTATTTTAGGGACAACATTTTATTTTGTAAAATGAAAATGTCATAAAACTAAACTTCGACATTTGTCTTCTTGTTTTTGGCTTGCTCTGTTTTAAAACTAATAATTTGTAGTTTAAAATCTTTTAAGAGTACCCATTAAATTGTTATTGCAAGTATAAATTCAGGTATTGCTACGTTGTTTCAGAGATATTTTTGTTTTAAAGATATGAACCAGTTTGAAACATGAATTTGATTTTATCTTTAGTGTAGACTGTTAACCAACCATTTAATATTTATGTAAGAACCTCTAAAGCATAAATATCACAGTATCTCAAAAGAGTCTTTAGAGACTGTCGGCCTGTCTATAGCAATTACATTAGATGTCGTTAATTCATGCCTTCCGGTCCATGGAAAATCAGACAAAAGTTATACAAAACCTCACCAATGACATGCGTGTATGAAAGTTTTATAACAGTGGAAAGTTGACTAATGACCAAGCAAGATTGGTCAGTCTCGCAACAAATTACTTTCAGTAATGTAAGTTCAGTTCATGCAATACATAATAGTGGCACAATTATGTTTTCATCAAGCTTCCTCTGTGAAGACAATTACATCAATGTGATGAATCTTAGATTGATAAAGTTTATATTTCTTTAAAAGCCTTTTCTGAAATTATTTATTTTACGAAATTCTGTCAAAGTTTACTTTTTTTTCTCAATTTACTCAACTTTAGCTCAAAACTGTTTGCTCAACAAGTGGGTGGTTCTCTTTTTACTCCAAAAGAGTAACATAATTTCGTTAATTTTGGAAATTGAATATTATATTTCATAATATAATTATATATATATGATTGATTGCCAATGAGCATTTTTTTATTTGAACTCAAAAGAATTGTATGGATATTGTTCAGAGTGAGCTACCTTAGAAGTATCAGGCCTTTTGATATACTTTATGATAATAATCTGATAAAAATTAATTCACAGCAAAGTAATACAGAGAAGTCTATTTATTTGAAATCAGTCAATTTTATTAAGAATGGATTCACTTCTAATAATTCATGTCACAAAATATGTTATATAATGATGAATTCTTGTCGTGTGAACAAAAATTAAGTTCATAAGTATTATATAAAATCAGGTCACGATAATTTGTAACGTGCTCCCATTAATGTTCTTGTCTCGCCTGGAGGCATTTCATTATAATTGTATATTTAAGTTACATTGAAATGTTGATTTAACATATTCGAATTTGTTTTGAAATTTAGCTCTCAATGTGAAATGCAAATACTGAGATATCGATCATTAGATTTCCCTGCTGTTATCTAATTTGAAATAACTGATCAACATATTACAAATATTCCCAATTTCATCAGAATTAGAGATCTCTTTATTTGCAATTTTGCAACACGACTGCTAACCACACAATAACTTATAAATGGAAAAAATATTACGGGTATGTTCAAAGATTTGTTATATTTTAATGAAAGAATATCAAAATTAATATTCAATCTAATAGTAAAATATACTAGTAATAATAATTGTCTTCTGTTTTTTCAATTTCAAATAAAAGTGCACCAAAATTAAAACTATACTCATTA
>JXSR01S015681.1:0-15066 GCA_000969725.1 Ophiothrix spiculata
ATATTATCTGAGCTTATACCTTTAAAAGGAAATTAATACAAGTGTAAAAGGAAAATTAAAGATAAAAATAAATAGATAGATAAAATTTTCACCCTAAGGTGATGAGGAATCTTTTTGGCCTTGGCAAGGGCTTCTACAAGAGTTCCATTTACATCATGGTGCTCCTATACAAGGGACTTTCGACCGCTTTAATGGCCTTTAACATTATTGTTTGGTCAACAGAAATTAGACTGGCAATTTCTTACATCAGTGATGTGATGTGATGTCAGTGGTGACTGTATACATGTTCTTCAACACTCTCGGAGACTATTACGATTTCTCTTGAGCATGAACATGTGTAATGATGGTTTAATGCTAATTTTGTTTTCATTAACCTTTTCTTGAATTAAAATTGTTTTCCGTTGATTTGAATCGGAAATGCTCTTAGTAAGGTTCATAGTCTGGGCTATGTACAACCTTAGTAAAGGTTGTTGCATGTTCAATTTTTTCTAGCATTCCTGTTAGAAATGTTGTTTTTTCTTAGGAACTATGCCAGAGTCATAAGTTCAGTGAAAAATGATGGTTTTTGTCCAGGTTGCACAGGACACCCTCCACCGTCATTACTTTGAATTCTAGCCTATTAGTTTATTTCAATGAAGGTAAGTATAAGTGATGGAAAATAAAAATTTCTTATTTGAAATTTTTTTTCCTAACTTATACTTACCGAATTGATCCCACCCATCCTTCCCCTCTTTGTCCTGCACTTTTCATTTAGGAAATTTACTGGGGTTTAAGGTTGTCGCTAGGCCAGAGGTGGCCAATAGAGGGCGGACAACTAAAAAATTTACGGGTGGTTTGCTCGGTAGCTTAGGAAAATAGCCTATTAGTTTATTTCAATTCGGTAAGTATAAGTTAGGAAAAAGAAATTTCAAATAAGAAATTTTTAATTTGGTTGGTACATATATACTCCCAGGATGAAATCCATATGCAGATCATCACTATAACAATATTATTAATATTGTTGTAAATGGATCACAACTTCCCCTTTACAGCATCAGAGTCTATAACCTTCCCGGTATTGAAGAATGTCTGTACCATGGGTATAGATAGCATATGAGAGATAATACCATGCATACAGACATCAAATCCCCTAATCAGCAACTCTTAGGTCTCAAGTTTTGATGATCAAAAAAGTTATGAGACTGGAGAAAGCATGTCCTAAAATGATCGTTTGAATTTGTGAAATGACTCATGAAAGTATTGCAAAACTGATTAACTTGTGTGTCTCTAGGTATCAATTCTAATCAGTGATCCGACTCCCTAATAAGCTCATCAGAAATCAACCATTATAATCTTATATTTTACATTACTACACTTCTTGAATATTTATAAGTTTATACAGTATTTTTATTGGTTAAATAGCAGAGACGTGCAAAAAGTATTTTTGGCTACTTTCCCGCGTGTGCGTTAAAACTCAAGTACAGCTGCACGGGTATGTGTTTACGCATTGCACCTGTTTGTTTTACACACACGCTGGGAAAGTAGTAAAAACTTCTGCATAGCACTACCGTATGGCTGAGGGCAAAGTATTGAATTCGTTGATTTTTTATTTATTTTCAAGTTATATTTTGACTTTTTTTGAGGTGTAGTAAAACAAATACAACATGGTTTATTTCAGAGAAGTATTGTAAAACACTGTCCCTCGGTGTTGGATGATGGAGACTTCCTGCGCCTCGGAAGGAAGTCTCAATCATCCAACACCTCGGGGACAGTATTTTGCAATACTCCCCTTCAAACCATTGCGCCTCGGGAGGAAGTCTCGATCATCCAACACCTCGGGGAGAGTATTTTGCAATACTCCCTCTCAAACCATGTTGTATTTGTATACTTTTATATGCCTTGACCTACCTCTTGTGCAATTGCCTGTGCAGTCTTACTATTATCTCCAGTAAGCAAGACGACATCTAACCCCAACTGTCTCAATATATTCACAGTCTCTTTTGCTTCTTCTTTCACTGTGTCCGCTATGGCTATCATGCCTGCTATGACACCATTGATGGCTACCAGTACAGCCGTCTGACCCATATTCTCATGATATGACATGCTTTTATCCATGTGGTCATCAAGAGCGAGTTCATTTCTAACCATCCATTGCCTATTGCCTATCAAGACATCATATAGGCCACCATTTTCTTCTATAACTTCATCTGCTTTGTCTGTAAAAAATCACAAAAAGTATAAGGCCTTATAACTGTATCATTAAGCTGATTTTATACGTAAACGCAAAACAAAAATGCACCAAGCATGCGCACATGGGGTTTTATGGCTTATATGCTTGGTACGTTGAAGCGCTTCATCAGATATACTTCATCAGTTTTGTAGTCATTTTCATTCCAAATTTTTCTCATGGTGTTATATTTTCACCACTATGTTAAATTTTCATTCGGAATGAAAATTTTGATTTTAATTTTTTCTCATGTGTGAAATTTTTGCCATAGAGTAATATGTTTGACCATTTATCAAAATGTTCATGATGGTGAAATATTTGTTCGCAATGGTACATTTTGAAAAGATTACTAATCTGTAGAGTTTTGATAATTCATAGAACATTACTTTCGCTGGTAATCGTTGTTTTCAAACAATACCACAATTACCTTGGTCTTTTCAATATAATCTGAAATCTGTCCTTGACAGGTACTGTGGATTTTATTCTGTTGAAAAGATTTGCTGATTACTTCATTTTTCTCCAATGAGAAACATATTCATTTGGAATTTTTGTTACTGTCTTGATTTTTTATCATTCTAATTGTAGTTTTAGCGGATTATTCCGATCGATAATATCGTCTGGGAACTCGAGGTCAATATGCATTCAGCTGTCTGGATTTTAAAGTTGGTAAAAATGACGAACTATATCTAGCGTTAAGCTCTTTTGAGTCAAGTATAAAATCATCTTAATTGGGTATTTAAAAATTTAGGTCCTTATAATTTGGGGTTAAAAAGCAAAGGGGATGGCCTAGTGTGTTAATTTTCAAAGTGCACATCTCGATCTCTTTCAAAACGATTAATGCCAGTCTTCACTGTTGAAATAATGCTGCTTGGTCCCTTGTTGAAATGAATTGGATATAATTGCTTAAATATCCATAACTACATGATTATAAACATAATTGTTCTCACAAAACAGGCATAAGCAGCCTAATAATAAAAAAAAACTAAGGCTTGGTGTCTAAAGACATTCGCTCGCCCGAGTGACATTCGCTCACCTTACAAAGAAAACTTCGCTCCAACGGTAAACTACATTCACTTAACAAATTTCACGAAATTCGCTACACTTCAGATTGAATTGGAGCGAAGTTTGCTCCGAATATTCTTGAGTTTGTTTATTCAATATTCATAGCACTACAACATGTGTGGATGACATTCACTTTCATCAATTAAAACAATGTTTGTGCAATGATAGCGACATTCGTTCTCCGCTTTAGCGAATAAGTCAGAGCGAATATCAAGAGCGAATGTCGCTCGGCCGAGCAAATGTCTTTAGACGCCAAGCCTAACAAAATGCATAGATTTAATTATCAATTGTGAATTTCAATGTTTACAAAATCATCATCATCATCAATGCTTTAATTACCTGCTTGGATGACGTCTGCTGCTCTTGGCCTCTGTTTCTTCTCCATCATACTCAGCATGTCTTTTATATTGGATACGCTACATTTCAACCCATACCCAGGTTTGCGTTAATTACCTGCTTGGATGACGTCTGCTGCTCTCGGCCTCTGTTTCTTCTCCATCATACTCAGCATGTCTTTTATATTGGATACGCTACATTTCAACCCATACCCAGGTTCTGCATTGAACTCGGAACATTTCCCAACGGACTCGGTTAGAAGCATCTGGAATAAAACCAGATGTGTCAAACCATTTAGGTTTTATTAATAACCTACGTATTAGCGCGATCCAATCTAACAAGATTATTTCTACTTCAACGCAAACAACTGCGCGGTCATTATCAGGTAACAATGACTTCTTATAATGACCTGCGTATGTGATGTCATTAGCGCTGAATGCGTTTTCTCATAAAACGCCTATGAAGTGCGTGTATGCACCACACACGCGCGCGTTTATCATATTACGTGTTGATCGTCATGCCTGGACTGATCGAAATGCTCTTATAGGGATAAGTAGACCTTCAAGTAAGAAATAAGTTTTAAAAAGTATTTCTATATAAAATCACGCACTAAAGGCATTAAAAATGTCGAAAGACGTTTATTAATGACAATAATAACTTTGCACCATCTTTTAATATGGTCATTGTTTAAAATCGTCAGTGTTTGTTTTGTGCCTCAGTACCTCGGCCCATAACAAACACCTCCGAATTTAAACACTGACCTCAAAAAAGATGGTGCGCAGTTATTATTGTCTAATTACTGCCCATCACCAACAAGTTGTAATGCTGGTAAACTTTATTTTGTGCTACAGGTTAAAAAATTTGGTAAAATTGATGTTTCTGCAGATTCACAAAAATTATGCATTCTTCAAAAGAACTGCGAAGTTTCTGTCCGTATGATACTAAATAGATATGCTGTGGTCAAATTTCAGTTTCCCTGTTAAGCGTTTTAGAGTTGGGCCAGTTAACTTGGCTAACATTTATTGCATATAGCGATCAGATAGTGTGGAGTCAAAAACCTTACTTACGCTGGGCAGGGTCCAGGGGCAGCATCCCCGCAATTTAAAAATATTCTCATCAAAGTTATTGTTATTTATAAGAAACTACAAAACTTTCAATTTGAAACATACATTTTCAACTCTTAAAGAAAAAAAAACCCTACAACTGCATACAAATGTTCACCATAGAAATATAATTTATCGGAGCATGGCCGGACAATATAAATCCTATTATTTTTCCTTGAGCACTGTGCTAATTGCTCACCATACGGCCTTAGCAGTAATATTGCTCAGATTTGTTCCCAAGTTCAGTTCGGCGGAACTCACAATTCGGATACGTATCCGAATTTAGATACTCCATATCAAAATTCTGATACCCGTATCTGAATTTGGATTAAAAACAGCTGAAACGGGATATCAGCTGAAATTAATATTCAGCTTTGCCGCACACCATACCGGTATGTATACAAGTCAATTACATTATCATCATTGGTCATCTAAATTCTAATAAAGTTTTGGCCAAATTATTTTGTCTCCTGTGATAAAGAGCTATCAGGACATGTTTCGAAGCTAAGCTGTCCCGCTGGAATTGCACAGATGGAAATGACATTTCCACAGATAGATTTATCATAGATGCAAAGAAAGATGCTCTACATGTACTTGCCAGCTTGTACGTCTATTAGCCTATTGCACGGTTTCGCCATTTTGGGGAGAGCCTCGACCTGGCTTGAGAGATGAATGGGAACTTACATAATATTACGATTAACAGTTCAATTCCCTCTTTCAAAAACCACTGACCTTGCATGAAGTGATTACATCGTTATGTAACATACTAGCTAGTTTAATTGACTGTCAAATCGAGGCTCTCCCTGTAAATGGCGAACCGTGCAATGAGCGTATACTACAAATACTATAAAACCTGACGTATGCAACAAGCAGCCGATTAACACATAAACCAATATAACCATACAGGGAAATAAATAAGTCCTTATTTTTTTAGATCAATACGCACTCACACAGCGTCGGTCCAGGCATATATAATGCCCGTGTGGCGCTTAGCTCAATTTTTAGGGTGCAAATAGACCAGTTTCCTATCTGTTCTTTCTTTAATCTATGTATAAACCAATATAACCATACAGCAGTGGTGGGCAACCTACGGCCCGCGTACAATTTTCGTGCGGTCCGCCAAGGCCATTGCAGAAAAAAATAATAAATTAGTAAAAATAAATAATGGTATGCAATGGTCATTGTGCGAATATGCGTGGAATAAATTCATTCAAATTTTGGCAATAATCGCTTATTAGACCACATTAATTTTATTTTTCTACACATCTATAATGTCCATCTCTAAAAAGTCGGATAGTGGAGTTCACCAACAGACGGTATAGCGAAAGTTTGGCTGGTTGATATTTTGACGGATATACTTGCAAATAATTGCAATATATAACTATAATAAATGATGTACATTAAGATATGAGTAGGGAAATTTGTTTCCGTTATAAAGGGAACATGTCCCAGATCTTTCACGAAGTTTTCACGAATTTTATTAATTAATTTTGCTTATTGCTAACTTCTATTGGAAATAACTATAGAACTTGCGGTATCCAGGTTAGTTGGGAGAGCCTTCTTTGATACCCCCCCCCCCAATTTAAATTGATTTTGAAAATGGCCTACTAGTGTTCATCCTGAAGATCATAGGATGTCCACGGTACACCACTGGAAGTTAAATTTATAATCAGTAACGTCTCCTTTAGTATACCTGACGGTGCGGCCCGCGAAGAATATCAAAACTCTTTTGTGGCCCACGGTTGTGAAAAGGTTGCCCACCACTGCCATACAGGGAAATAAATTAGTCCGTATTTTTTTAGAATCAAACATTGATATGTGACAGAGCTTAGCAGTCAACTTTTTAGCAAAGAGAATATAAGTCCAGTTCAATTTTAACTTAGTAGTTTTTTTTGCATAATATGGCTACTGGGTTATGTCTCCAGGCAAGACAATCAATCATGATTGCTTTGTATATCGGGAAGCTGATAAAGCTAAAATCTAAGCGCAGGCTAGGCAAACAAGCACTTATGACATGTAGCATGCTAGAACTTTATATTAAGGGGGAAAGCAAATTACTCAATTTTACGTTTTTGCAAGTTTATTTTGTACCTTAACTTTTTAACAGAGTGCTTAAAGTTAATAAAAGTATACATTCCCAGAAAGGAATTTTCACAAGGAACTTGATGGTGATGTTGATTTTTGACCAAAAATTACATTTTTTGAGAAAACCGCAAACAACATTTTACATTTAGCGATCTCTTGGTACAGTAATTGAATAGGTCAAACTGAGCTATTTCATATAGATCTGTATGTGAAAAAAAAATTATCGCAAAATTCAAATAGCGCACCATATAGATCTGTATGTGATGCATTGTTTACTCTATACTTAAGTACGTGATTTTTGCATATAGCGCAGTGTGTGGAACGCTAAATTTAAATATATAGAATGCATATAGATCAAAATTATTTTTTTCTTCTTAATAAGGCTAAATTAAGGCCTGTAACTTGGTAGATATGAAGAAATCATCAAGACAAATTTTCTCAAAAAAGTCAAAAATTTCATATAGACCGGTATGTGATGCGACCGACGAAATGATTGTGACAGTAACTCAATATGTAGGTAACAGCGTTTTATAACCAATTTTGGTCAAATAATTAGAGAATAAAAGATAAGATTTCTTGTTTTGCCTGTCATCTATCGTCTCATAATGGATGGGTGTGTACATTATTTTGAGTAATGGGTGCCCCCGCAAATTAATGTGTTTTTACGTTAAAAAATTAGCGTGACATCATCTAGTTAATTACTGACACCCCTGTCTAAGTAATGAATCAATCCACATGTACGATTTTTCCAACGCGCAGCTGGCGCGGATTAATATACCAGGTGAATCTCACATTGTTTTGTTTACAAATGACATGAATGACGATCGAGCCATGAAGAAAATCTGCACAAAATCTGATTGGAATATACTAAAATGTGTTTTGATGAAGATATAATTGTAATCATTACTTGGTGTGTTTGCTGAAAAACGTAACATTGCATGAAATAGATGACACGATTTTCCGAGTCAATACTGGCACTGACACTGTCACTGAGCATTCACGATTTGGCTTGCTGAGAGCCTGAAAGTCATGAAGACTTGAAGCGGGACTTGGTCATGAACTCTGCTTTTCTTAACTAGAAACTGAGAAAACATTGTCATTGGTAATTGTAAAGAAGATTATTTATACACAACTGAGCAAGGTAAGCAACTGTAAGCTTAATTCAATCCCGGCATTACTGTCATTGCATTTCATCGGAAGGCCAGTGTTGAGGCTAGCCTAGCTAGGCCCCTAGGCCCGGCGTCCAGTGTTAAATTCAATGCACGAATCCGGGCACGAATCTTACCGTCTCGGCCTCTGACTTGCCAATCGTGCCAACATTTATTTGCAACATGAATTTTAGTTCAAAAAATAACGAGACAATAATGATGAGCTATGTTGTTCACCACAACATTTTGCTTCGAGATCAGTGCATGCACATGTGTTTTACTTTTAGCTGAGTGAGAAGGCCTGGGCTAGGCTGGGTCGATCGTCGAAAGAACTGAAGAAATTTTATAAAATTTACAGTATCGGTTCAAAATCGAGTGTGTCATGCAGATGTTTTGACTTATTTTATGTCATAAATTAATTAACCTGTCTTTATAAGAATGTAAATTACTAAAACAAGTCCCAAACGGTTCCTATTTGTTTACATGTTTCAAACTTGACGCGCTGCCTGTCATCTATCGTGTCATAATGGATGGGCGGAGTTAGGGTAAGAACCAGTCAGATTGCTTCATTGAATTATAAGCCACACCCACTGAATAAGAATGCTTTATAAAATATCATTACAAGATATAAAACCACTTGTACAATACCTCTTTAGCATGTCTGACAACAGCCTGTCCTAGTGGGTGTTCACTGCTGGCCTCTGCTGTCCCTGATACGGCAAGAAATTCATCTTCACTTAACTGAGTTGCGCTCACAAATAATTCAGTCTTGACGACTCTTGGTTTGCCATGGGTTATGGTTCCAGTTTTGTCAAATATTATTGTTTTTAGCTGAAATGTTAATAGCAAAAGTATTAACTTATGACAACAAGAACACATAATTTTTGAACGTATGTGGTTTTAATAGTTATATCCTTTGTTTGTAATATAGAAAATTTCCAATACTGAAAATATCACTGAGCTGATATTGTACTACTTGAGATGATAGGTCGTATGTGCCTACAATCGAAAACAAATGCATTTTCTGAATTTATTATTCGGTAAGGCGTCGGAGCACAATTAGCCACAACTTTGTGCGACAGGCCACAACCAGGTTACAGGCTTGATTTTCCAAAATGGCGACCGTAGGTTTGATTTTGCACTTCAAGATTATTGTAAAATATTCATTAAATGTTTTGAATTCATTTAGAGGTGCATTATCAAGCCTACGGTTGCCATCTTGGAAAATAAAGGCTGTGGCGAGGTTTCGGCCAGTCGCACACCGTTGTGGCTTAATTGTGCTCCAACGCCTAAGCAGATGCCTTGACACTTGATCTTGATATAAAATGAAAGCAACGCCGACCATGTTATTGACTGGGATGGAGCAAGACTTAAAAAGAATGAAACAGACAGAGATGCTACATGGTTAGAGAAATCCATTTTGCCAAGGGGCACAGGCACAAATGCATTAAACAAGGTTGAGGGGTCATACAAACTGAGCAGAATTTAAGAGCAGGTCATCCAACGGCAACCTTTGAAGATAATGACGTCATCAAAGTAATTTAGGGTTGCCAGTCAGTAACTCACACCAGTCATAATCGAGTAAGCAGGATTCCAGACAAGAGTCAATATTTTTTAAGTAAGTGATTCTTGACTAATTGGATTTGTACAATAACGTCTACTTTACAATGCCAATCAGAATTTGTATTTTTAAGCTACATTTGTATTTATATGCATCTGTTCAGGTTGGGTGCGTTTACAGTACGTTCCCCCACAATCAACCTCAGCAGGTGCCAACAGTGAAAACAATGATTGTTCAGCCTTTTGCAACTTTCTTCACAGATTCGGTGTTGTTTTGATATCTATCTATCAACAAACTCAAAACATTAGATCTGCATATGTTTTGTGTCTTTATGCAATTATGAATCCCGCTTAAAACTGACATAATATCCCTGTCAAAACCCACTCACCTTATGTGCCATTTCTAGCGGCTCCCCTCAGCCTTTAATTAATATTCCATTACGAGCACCAATTGGTGTCCCTAACATAACTGCAGGAGGGGTTGCCAAACCTAAAGCACAAGGGCAGCTATGCTATAGCTAATAGACTCACCAGGTATACACTGTATGCAGCGCCCCAAGAAGGAGCATTCGCACTGGGGACCAACGGCTTAACGTGACTATCCGAACCACGGAGCAATTAGAGTAAAGTTCTTGCCCAAGGAAACAAGGAGACGTAAACCGCCTGGCCCAGGGCTCGAACCCACAACCTCTGTATTACGAGACCAGTGCTCTAACCGCTTGGCCACGCTCCCCTCTGAATACCAAGATAATGTCCCTGTCAAAACCCACTCACCTTATGTGCCATTTCTAGCGGTTCCCCTCCTTTAATTAATATTCCATTACGAGCACCAATACCAGTCCCTACCATAACTGCAGTAGGGGTTGCCAAACCTAAAGCACAGGGGCACGCTATAGCTAATACTGAGATGGCGAGTTGAAATGAGAATTGGAAGATTGTCTCCACCTTATCATCACTGGATGTACCATTTAAGTTAACCTGCAAGATACAAGAAAAATAAAACAGTATTTATTTGTTGTTAATCATTGTAATTATAAACACCCATTTGAGAAAAATTTAGCAAAATAGAAACACTGCTTCACAGTTGCCTGGCGGCTCAGCTTAAACAGCTCGTAGCGGCGCACGCTTGCTGCTTGATCACTAAATGGGATGCGAAGGAACTGGCCTGTTCTAAGTTGCCTAAGAAAGAAAGGGATAGTTGATGATCATCTTTTCAAGAAATAAGGATTTTTTTATTCCTATCATGCCTTTTATTAATTCAAGTAAGTTTTCTTTGATTTTCTCAACCATTTGGAATCATGGCTAGTGTGTTTATTTTTCCCAGAGTCTTTTGTGTTGGCCTATCAGGTATGGCATGCAACATCATTTGTTGAAGTGAACACCACCCGTCTCTGCACGGTCCGCTGAATTCTACCTGTGATGCCGTAGACACATCGTTACCTCGCTGAAAGGTAATGTGACCAGGGTATTCCATAAGGCCTAAAAAAATATGTTTGTTTGCCCTTCGCGACCGACCCAAAAATGCCAACAATTTGGGTCGGGTATTTTAGTTGTTTTTTCTTCAAACATGTAAAATATATTTTCGATGGAAAACATAAAATTTAGCAGTATAAAGTCACATTTTAATTTAGTAGTATGAAATGCTTATTTCCTCTAAATAATAACCCACAATCTTTGATTTTTCCCTGCATTGCATGGTAGTCACGATAAAATCCATGGAATGACATCATTCTTTAAAATATAAGTGAAGAGTGAAAAAAAAAAGATCAACCGACCAACCGACCCAAAATTTTAATTTTTCCACTGGAGGGCAAACAAACAATTTATTATTTTTTTTGGCCTAAGTTGGTATAATCTTAGGGTTAGCAAACCCCGGGGATGTCCAGATGATAAGAGTTGATGCAGACAGGAGATAACACCAGGAACAATCACAACCACCATACAACCCACCCTCCGTTACTCTTTTAATCCATGTATATTCATTAATAACTTACATAAGTTGGTATAATCTCAGGATTAGCAAACCCGAGGGATGTCCAGATGATTAAGAGTTGATGCAGAAAGGAAGATAACACCAGGAACAATCACAGCCACCATACAACCCACCCTCCTTTACTCTTTTAATCCATGTATATTCATGAATAACTTACATAAGTTGGTATAATCTCAGGATTAGCAAACCCGAGGGATGTCCAGATGATCAGAGTTGATGCCGAGAGAAGGATGATGCCAGGGACAAACAAACCTGCTATTTTATCAGCTATTGCTTGGATGGGTGCCTAGATTAAAATGAAATCAAAAAGAAGATATTTTTGTTTAGGGGTTCTCAAACTGTTGAAGTGGTCACCTTACTTCAGCTTACTAAACATGCTAAAAAGGACTGGTGGCAAACCCGAAATCAAAAATGTTGTCATTATATTTCGATATTCAGTCAAGGCCTGCAACTCAATTTAAAAACAGCTAGAATCTCAAAAAGGTTCTTAACCAACAAATGTGGACTCCACTCTATTTGTTTCTGTCTAGTAGGACATACTTCACCAAGGCTGAACCTCTTATTGGTTATAAGAGTTTGGAAACTTTTGCATTATCATTTTTCAATACATCAATCAATGTGATATGTTTCAATCTATGATTAAATTCAAATATTAATGACAAAGTGGAAACGAGTAGAGAATATATACCTAAAAAAGACCAAAGAGGGCAAAACCAATTTACTTGTACCAAAAGCATGAAAGACAATCTGGAAAATAAATAAGCAATTCGGTGGTCTGTGTTTACCTTTGATGTCTGTGCATCTTGTACAAGTTTAACAATCTGAGCTAGCGTTGTGTCTGCCCCAACATGAGTCGCTTCCATCAACAGGGTTCCAGTTTGGTTTATAGATCCACTGATAACTAAGCTACCTGTAGCAATACAAAAAAATGGACACCATCAAAATTAACAATCTGAACTTGTTTTGTATCTGCGCCAGCATGCATGTTTTTTCATCAATAGGGTTGGTTCCTATTTGGTTTATAGATCTGCTAATTACTAAGCTACCTGTAGCAATACAAAAATAAAATGGACACCATCGAGATTAACAATCTAAACTTGTTTTGTACCTCACCAACATGAATATTTTTTCATCAATATGCTTGGTGGTTTGATTTATAGATCCGCTAATTACTAAGCTACCTGTAGCAATACAAAATAGTATCCGACACCATCAAAATTTACAATCTGACACATATGCCGGGGAAGTAGTGACATCATATTTGTGATAATTAGCCTAAAGGTGAAAACATACTATTTTGAGCTATCAAACATTTGGTGCAACAAGTCTTTGTTATTACATTAATTCCAATGCATCTTCGAATCAATAACGGATGATTGGTGTTGAAAATCACCAAGCAAAGAAAATTTGGTGGAGTACTGTATAAGTGGTATTTTTCGCGCTACATTTATTTTCGCGCTTTTCGCGCAAAATGAGATTAGCGCATAAATGAATGTACCGCGAAAATTAATGCGGATTTGTTGCAAATGGAATTCAATACTCGGACAATGTTCTAATGCGCGAAAATAAAAACGCGCGAAATGGTCCAAATTTGGCTGAGCGCGAAAATTACTGAGCGCGAAAATATTGGCGTTTACAGTATGGATTTTTCATCACCAAGCATCCATAACTAATAGAAAATACATTATTGCAAACTGTATATCAGATTATAAGATGACAAAGACTTGATGCACCAAATGTTTGGTAGCTCAAAAAAAGTATAATCTGACCTTAACACGTGTGACCTGGTTCCAAACAAATGATCAAGTCCATAGTGGTTCCACTGACCACACGTATTAACACAATACACATATGTATAATATAAAAATAGTGAAAGGGATAACATTCTCGTCTATTATAAGACTCTTTTCTTTAAACACATCACCATGGTTTACGCTTATTTTTGCCTCATTTGGATTCAACAGTACTAAAACTAAAATGGAAATTATTTCCCATAGACTTACGTGTGGTAAAAATGGCCACCACATTTGTTTCGAACCAGATCACACGTGTTGGGCTAATTATCATAAATATGACATCACTACTTCCACAGCGTATACCTGCCCAAACATTTAGCAGCTTACAAAATACAAAAAATAAATTACCCCATCAGTGGTGGGAAAATTTGTTTAAAACGTGTTGGGGCAGAGGGGTAAATCGGGGATTGTGTGATTATCAAAACCATTTTTTAAAAATCCTATTACAATAACAATGAAACAATCCTTTATTACCACTTTCAAAACATTAATAAGAGATTTTCAAAAGACAGTTTGAGCAATCAATTACAAACAATAAAAATTAATGTCATACCTTATAGAGCAAAAAACAAAACGGTTGACAGGCTCACACTAATCACTACTAAAATGTAGGTTTCTTTGACTTTGTATAAGACATTATGTCTCAATTATAGGCTTTATGATGACAAGGAAAACTTTGACATTTATTTCCAAAACCCCTTTTTATGCTAGGCACTACATTAAAGCATATTATCAGATGGTTTTAGCATCTAAAGTATCTCCTGCTATCTCAGTAAAACCTAAATCTGGTATCTCAGTATGACCTAAAAATGGGTTGTCAAAATGGTTCAATCTATGTGACATTTTTCGGGATGTGAGAGTCAGGGGATAAAAAGAGCTGAAAATGGTGACAAAATGACCAAAACATGCTGAAAATGAAAGAAAAAGCTCAAATTATAACTCTTTTGAAGGCATTAAAAAAAACTGAAATCATCTTAAAAGCTGAACTCTCACACCCCTGCATTTTTGCAAAATCCATACATATCACAGTAAATGTTAAATTGTTTTTGATATTGACAGGTGATGCAAATACAGGTGCCTCTTCAAAATTTTGGCCGGTATTCACAAAAGGGGAATAACTTTATTCCAGAAATAACTTGTTATATCTTCCATCGTCAATGTCACTTGGTATTCAAAAAGCACCTTAAACTCAGCCTTTTCTGGATCCAGAGATGGAATTTGTTTGTTTTCTTGTTTTTGCACATAAAGATCTTTTGATGAGTGTGCAGCCTTTAATTAGGCCTTAAAAAAAAATTGCCTTCCGCAGCCGACCCTAAAATGCCAAATATTTGGGTCGTGTATTTTAGTTTTTTTTTACTTTAAACACCTAAAATATGAAAACTCAATATTTTCTACAAAAAATGAAAAATTTAGCAGTATAAAGTCACATTTAGTAGTATAAAATGCATATTTACTCTAAGTAATGACCCACAATCTTTGATCAGATAAGAGAGGTGCCAATAAATAGCACCTCTCTGCTTTGATGAAGCCTTGTACTACTTGGTATTTGCGATAAAATCCATGGAATGGATTGTTTGTAACTTTGCGAATTAATTTTGTACTTACGAACAGTTTGCTATCCTTATGAACGTTCGTAACTCTTTGTGAAATACACTCCAGATTATGATCACTTCCATCTCATCTGGTTTCTTGTTGATTGGCATGGACTCCCCCGTGATGAGTCGCTCGTCACATGCTGATGTACCATCTAGGACTCACCTGGTTTCTTGTTGATTGG
>JXSR01S015681.1:16152-27870 GCA_000969725.1 Ophiothrix spiculata
TACCATCTAGGACTCACCTGGTTTCTTGTTGATTGGCATGGACTCCCCCGTGATGAGTGACTCGTCACACGCTGATATACCATCTAGGACTCACCTGGTTTCTTGTTGATTGGCATGGACTCCCCTGTGATGAGTGACTCGTCACATGCTGATGTACCATCTAGGACTCACCTGGTTTCTTGTTGATTGGCATGGACTCCCCTGTGATGAGTGACTCGTCACATGCTGATGTACCATCTACGACTTTACCATCCACTGGAATCTTGCCTCCCGGAACAACCTGCAAATGGAAATATTTGCAAATATATATTTACCATTAATTAAGAAATACAGCTAGTATATTATATTGGAAAATTAAGTTCACATAACTTAGCAAAGATCATTATCTTGTTGACTAAATAATTACAATTATGTGACCAGCCATCAAAGGGTGTAGAGTCACCAATTTACATTTATGCCTATCTAGCATGCCCTATCAAATAGACAACTAAGGACATTTTGCAGAAAACACTTTTATTTCTTGGTTGACAAAACATAAAACAGGGCTGTGAGAATCAGCTGATAAAAGGATCTGAAAATAGTGACAAAATGCCAAAAACAGGCTGAAAATAACAAAAAAGTTGAAATTATGACTCTTTTGAAGGCAAGAAAAAAATCTGAAATCAGATTAAAAATCTGAACTCTCACACCCCTGATAAAATTAGTTGTGATTTCATTAAGATTTCGTTGGCCACCACAACCTTCAATTGTTTGTTTTTCAACGCTGTTTGTAGACGTCTGTAGTCATTTAGAGGTTATCACAATTTTTGAGCATGTGCCCAGAAGATTCTCATTTTGAAGGCCACACAGACCACACATGCACATAGTGAGCACAAAATCTTTTCAGATACCACTTCAGTAAATAAAATGTATAGCGTCGGCTGCTAGGTTGAGAATGCCTGTTGACAGGCTGAAAGTGACCCTTATTGCCTAAAATTAATTCCAGAATATGTATAAAATAAGTATTTTAGCCCAAATTTTGCTGTTAATCCTGCCAATTAGACTGTTATTAAATCATTCATGATGAAAAAATTTTGTTTGTGCCATTTTTGTAGAATTTTTATGTGTTTTAGAGAACACAGTGTTTCTTGTAAGATTGCACTATTTTCAATAGGGCATGGGTGCGTACATCATGAAGCGTGATTTTGAAGCGCTGTATCTCGAAAATTTTGCCTTGACCATATATTTTGGTCCATTTTATTGAAGAGATATACTCATTATCTTTCAATTGAGACCAACCTCGAGTCAACCAGTCGAGTTTAAGCCGAGAAAATGGCGTTTGAAGACAGGCCATTTTGTATATAAAGTCAATGGGGATGTATTTAGCGTAGTGATCCCATAACTGAGCTAGGTAACTGGTGACAGCTGAAATAAAAATTGACAGACCTTGAGAAAGTCTCCTCTGTGGACAAGCTCTACACTAATGGTCTTCTCTGATAGGACTTGATGATCTTCACTCAGAAGAGTCTCATTTTGAGGGAACAGACCACACATGCACATAGTGAGCACAAATCGTATAACTAAGCTAGGTAACTGGTGACAGCTGAAATAAGAATTGACAGACCTTGACAAAGTCTCCTCTGTGGACAAGCTCTACTAATGGTCTTCTGTGATAGGACTTGATGATCTTCACTCAGAAGAGTCTCATTTTGAGGGAACAGATCACACATGCACATAGTGAGCACAAATCGTATAACTAAGCTAGGTAACTGGTGACAGCTGAAATAAGAATTGACAGACCTTGAGAAAGTCTCCTCTGTGAACAAGCTCTACACTAATGGTCTTATAATGGAGCTAGGTAACTGGTGACAGCTGAAATAAGAATTGACGAACCTTGAGAAAGTCTCCTCTGTGGACAAGCTCTACGCTAATGGTCTTCTGTGATAGGACTTGATGATGTTCACTCAGGGTAACAAGTGTAGCTTCAGCAGGCTGTAGAGACATCAGCTTGGACAATGCTTCAGAAGTTTTGGCCTGCAAATATCAATGATTGAAACCAAGTAAAAAAACAACATATCAGCATGCGTGTAATGAGGGATTGTGATGTTGGAAATTTAGTAATATAATTGAAAGGCAAAACGATCTGGCAATCATATGGTTGGATGCGACCAACGTGATTGGTTGATCGTTTTGCCTGTCAATTATATTACTAAATTTCCAACATCACAATCCCTCATTACATGCGTTTGTTCTCTGATGGGAAAGAATTAGTCTTAATATTGATTCAAGTAAATGAATTCAGAATTCAGAACACAATCCCACCTTCAGGGGTTAGATAGAAGGTAGAATCTTCAGAAGATCTCTCTGACAAAACAGCCATTCACAGTTTCCCAAATTTCTGCTTTTTTAGCACATGCTCTTTACAAAATAGCATTTTAGTATACAATTCAAGGATTCAACCACTTGTGACTATTATGCTTATGCAAAATACAAAACTATGCAAATTGAGTATAGTACAAATTCTTATCACTTTGTTTGGTCTTCAACCAATGGCATACGTGCAAGAGGGTGTGTTAGTGCATCAGTGGTCCGCTCACTGGATTCGAACCCTCAATGGCAACTGATTAAGAGTCGTGCACTTATATACTTTGATCAACACTAAATAGGCTGGAATTATGAGGCTTTTCTTCATCCGCAAGTAAATAAAATCCCACTTACACGGGCGCCGTAGATACTGATGCGCAAGTCACACGTACAACTGCTGCGTCTCTTGCAGTTGCGCTCTGTTCAGCTATGCGCACGCTTATCTGTATCAATTCACGGTGTGAAGAGGCCCGCCAATTTGATGTTGATCAAAGTATAATACCACTGAGCAACATGTGTCACTGCGGAACATCACTTAATTAGAAAACAAGAAGTCATGGTATACAAATATTGAATGCTTGAGAGTGCAACAGTACAAAATATATCATGAGGTCAAATTTTGACTTTTCTAAAATTTGACCTCATGATATATTTTAACTAATGCACGTGCATAAGCATTCAATATTTGCTTTATATCATGATATCACACAGGTTTGTTTCATGCTTTGCAATGGGAAAAAATTATTGCACGGCTCAAATCACTGTAATCATGATATAAAAAACATTATATAACACTCAAATAAATCCTTGTAATTTGATTGGTAGTTTATATATCAAGTGCCATTAATTATTAACTCTACTTAAAAGGACTAGCCTAGATTCCACCTAGAATAAAAAACTTATAGAAATACTCTAAATATAGCTAAAAAGTATAATTAAGTCAAAAACTGCAAAAATTTACACACAAATGGCTCAAATTGAGAGAGAACTAATTTGCAATATATCGTTCTTTGATGGTGGTGTGACTATCCTGTGTTTTTGAATCCTAAATTTCTACCTCGGATAGATAAATATCAAACAAAGCCTCTAGACATTATTCAATACATATTAAAAGAGAAACAATTTCATCAAAAATAATTTGTTTGGCAATCACAGGTGTAGGAACAAGATATTTTTCAAGTTTTAAAACTAGAAACACTGTTTTCACACCACTTTTTGTCTCCGGCGACAAAAAATAAAGTAGGTAAAGAATTGCAATTTTCTCCGATATTCCTCAAAATCATGGAAAACTACTTGTAGGTTATATTACTATAAACATGTTCTATCTATTAAAGTAAAAAAATATGTAGGTAAAAATAAGTGGGAAGAATCTAGGCCAGTCCCTTTAAAACATGACGTCAAAACTGTGAATGTTAGTTATATTCACTATTAAAAATATAGTGTTATTCATCACTGAAAAGTGGTTATATTGTATTGTTGACTTGAACGCTGATATGTTACGCAGCGATAAATGCGTGTAATTTATAAAATTCATTAAATCCGTATTGAATCGTGCATGAACAAAACGGGTGCAAATAATCATTTCAATTACTTATACCTAATAAATCAAATAGTTTTCTCTTTGTCTAAACAACAAATTCATAAACCATTAAATTGAAAAAAAAAATTGAAACTGTCTGAATCATGACGGGTTGAATGAACTCTTTGAACTAGTTTGTGATTAAGTTGAATGGAATATTAACTAAACTCAAAAATCGTTTGAAAACGGGAATTAAAATACCACATGCAACAGAAAGAAGTCTATAGCAGAAACATGGTAACGTAAGTTATTGATCTCAATGTTGTATGTAACTTGAGTTATTTTATGTGCAGCCCTCAAGACCCCCTTTTCATGCCTTGCCTGCCGCTCCCTAGACCCCCATTTCAAGCACAATCTTTAGTTAGCGAGCCTTATTTTCAAAAAATTTCAGTTCCCTAGCTTCATTTTCTGAAATTTAGTTCTCAAGACCCCCATTTCAAGCAAAATTTCGAAAATGTTTGTTTCCGGAGCCCAAATTTTGCCAAAAAAACTAGTTCTGAAGGGTCATTTTTTGGCCCCTTTAGTTCTCTAGACCCCCTTTTCAGAGTCAATCTTCCATTCCCTAGACAAGGGTTTCAGATATCGGGGCCGCACACCCCTACCAAAACCAAAGTTGGGTCCCCCCCTCCCGGGAACCTGTGTACATCATTGTTTAAGCTTTAGTCTACTTCTAAAATATGAAATATACACACTGATTAATAACCTCTCACCTTTGCAATATGTTCAAGAAATCTCCCTAAGGACACAAACATAAGCAGCATAGGAGGCGTGTCAAAGAAAGTCATGGGACTCTTTTCTTGCTTGGTTGCCATGGCAAAGATCACTATGCCAACAGAGTAGAAATAAGCAATGGTGGTAGCCATCATAATCAGGACGTCCATGTTAGTGTTCCCGTGCTTGATTGCTTTGTAGGCTTGAACATAGAAGAAACGACCGCCAACAAACTGTTGAAAATAAACGAGGAAATAAAACACTTTCAATAATTGAGTATTTAAAAGATAGATAATTAATTGGTTTTGATGACACATAATTTTAGAACTTTATGGCATTTTTTGGGGGTATAGTACTTTTTGAATAAAACATTTGCAAACAAAAACAATTTTTAGTCAAAATTCTAATGTTATAGATACTTGTGATCAGTGTTTCTGCTAAGGCCGTATGACGAGCCATTGGCGCAGAAGCGGTAAAAATTGGCGCAACAAGTTTCTGAAAATGTGTGAGAAAGATATTTTTCTAGCTTTATTGAGCTAATTTTCAGCCACAGCTAATGATTTCGGCGCAAGCACCTTTTCAACTTTGTTTAAATTGCTTGAACTGGCGCAGGTTCAAAAACCTTAGTGGAAACACTGCCTGTGATATTCCCTTTCAAAAGAGTATACTTTTGACTTTTTTCACTTTATTAGGTTTAAAGTAATTTTTGTTTTCAGAACCTATGAGGCTCCAGTCTCCGTAAGTCAAGGAACACAAATTATTCAAATTAACTCTGGAAATTTTGAATTTATCTTAACTTTAAATTTACTATTGTCACTTCTACCTCATTACGTAATTTATAAAGTGAAAACTTTTGAATTTTTGGTATGATAAAATATAAGATGAATCCCACAATTAAGACTAAAGATGGACTTCACTTGTAAATATATGGCCATGAGCAGTAAATCAGTGGGAAAAAACCCCATTTGCTAACAAACATTATTTTAAACCAAAATTCTTTTATCCGAAGATAATAACATATGGTTACCAGCACAATTGGAGCAAGCCAATATTAACTAATCCAAATTCTTTAATACTACAGTACCATATTTTAAACTTTGTTGCATCTGCTCTTTTCAGAGTTGTTTGTATAGAAAAAATTGTCATTTCCCCCTTTAAATAGCTGTCATTTCAAAACTACAAATTAAATCAAGCTGTAAAACCCATTTTTGAAAAGGTGTTTATTTCTTCTTTCTAGTCATGCATTGTTTGAACTTTTCTGATTTGTAGTTTTTGGGCGAATGTTACTTTTATTAACCTACCTCTCTACATAAAATGTGCAAAATAGTCAATTTTTGGTCCAATTTTGACACAAAAAAAGGCTCCGTATGACTTATACAAGGCTGGATTAGATTTTCACAACACAAATTTATTTTAGCTACACCTATCTTAACACTTATATAAAAGTTGTTTTCATGTTGGTCATTTAGTTTCTGGGCAAATTTGACAATTGTATCAGTGAAATTTAGTGTTTTTATCTGTCAAAATCCAAGATGGCTTCCAAATTGTATCATAAAGCTTTAGTTATAAGGCAATATAATAATACTTTTAGTTAAAAATGATTTTTAGTATACTTCTCATCTAAATGCAACAATTAGCCCAAAACTTTACAGTACTCCACGTCAAAAGTTCCTACCCATGATTTCTACAGGACACGATAGCATTTATTGACCCGTTGGATACCGTATAACATTATCCACCAGCTCTGCACACACTTGGTACTAAGGCTTAAAAAAATTGTTTGTTTGCCCTCCGCAACCGACCCTAAAATGCCAAACATTTGGGTCGAGTAATTTAGGTTTTTTTTTCTTCAAACACCTAAAATATGAAAACTCAATATTTTTCGACGGAAAATGTAAAATTTAGCAGTATAAAGTCACATTTAGAAGTATAAAATGCATATTTACTCTAAATAATGACCCACAATCTTTGATTAAGCCCTGCATTGCTTGGTATTTGTGATAAAATCCATGGATGACGTCATTCTTTAAAATATATGTGAAGAGTAAAAAAAAAAAGATCAACTGACCGACCGACCCAAAATTTTAATTTTTCCACTGGAGGGCAAACAAACAATTTATTTTTTCTTGGCCTAATGATGGTCCTCTACATCATAATTTATCAGTTTGCAAGAATGGATTTCAGAGGTAATTTTCCAAAAATTGACTATTCTTTGTAAATTGTTGTCGCTTTTCAATGAACTTGATACATTCGGACTACAAATTGATGAGACTTGGTTGGTGCACCAAAAATTATCAGACAAACCGTGTATTTGATTCATCTGCAGGCTTGTAAAATCATGGGTAGGAACTATTGAAATGGAATTTATAACATGATATTCACACAAGATCAGTTTCAAAAGTACTCACTTGAACAACTGTGGACAGAATCCAGAACAAGAAGACTTCCAATGATAACCCAGGAACTAGCATGATATCATGGAAGGTGGGGTCCATGTGATGTCTTATCATATAGTACAACATGATGAAGATTACAGGGAGACCGAAGCACAGGTTGATGATGAATGTCTGTCTCCATCTGGAATAAATGGGAAGTTTATTGCAATATAAAGTTAACAAATCAAGGAAAATATGTGACCCGTCATATTGAAAGGTACCTCAAGGTCGGCATAGTAAATTTCCTGATACAGGCCATTGGGGCTGAGCATAGTAAAAAATCACGTCCAAGGTTAAATTTCTAATTTCATCAGAAACGTTACCTTTGAAGTGTGTTCTATTATATTAATCAGGTTCCAACGTCCAAAACATACAAAAAATGTCTTAAAAAACAAGGTAAAATCCTCTCTCCATTCAAGTTTTACCTAGTACAAAAACTTTAAACTTGATTTTCTCAGAACTATAGTTTTCCAAATCAGCATGATACCTTATACCAATTTGGGTGTAACTTTGCAACCAAGCACCCAATAACCAAAAGCAAGGTGTCATTTTAAAGCTTCGAGTGTCAGCTGTCAGATGAGACCAAAACATTAATTTTGAATTTGGGACCCTTAAGGTACCTTTCGATATGATGGGTCACATATATAGAAAAGAGTTCCCACAATTTCTAACAAAGGACAGTGTGTATATATATAGACCAAGCTTTATCTTAAGCGGGAGCCTGGTAATTTTTATCCTATGGTTCCCAAATTTTTGCACCTGATGGGGCAGAAAAATTGAGACCCAGGCGACGACATTCTTCCCTAATACATCGCCCGTATACAATTTTTTGTATCTAGAAAGAGCCAAAATTTGTGAAGTAAATGATTGGAAACATAGGCATTTTTTTTAAAACAATGCATATTAATCAGAAGATAATAACAAAAAAATCTTCTTTTATTGATATATTCTTGATTTCCAAATCAAAATCGGGATCAAATTTCGGAAATGTCTCCTGGTACAGAAAAAAATGGCTCCTGGAAATCTAAAGGACCAGGAGCCGCTTTTTTAAATATTATTTCTGGCACCTGGTCCATGTCCAGCTTAAGAAGCTTGATATAGACAATTCAATATTTACACATTTTTTTCTCCTTCAACCTTATAGTTTTGTGTATATCGATCAGTTTTGCAAAGTTTTTGGCTGCATCAGTGCATGCAATTTGTATTTTACAGCAACTTTCAATGAAACAAAGGTATGTCAAACTGATTTTTTGTGGGAAGTTATGCAGAGGGTACAGTATTTTTAATAATTAAGCTTCTCCGTTTGCATTTTTTTTTGAGAACGACACTTGTTGCTACGGTGGTTTGCCTGAAAGTCACACATATTAACAAGCGTGTCATTGGTCTAACTCCAGTGCTTGTGAAGCGCCGACGATCGCGCGCATTAGCCCTAGTTAAATGATGCAGTACGCTAGGAAACTTAATAAATGAAAATACTGTATATATCTTCCATGGCTCTACCTCTGTTATTCTTAGTAGATGTCTAAGAAATTTTAGTTGTGTGAGTCTTACGGCTTATGATGCCATTGAACTCGGCAGTATAGTCAGTCTAGTATCTTCCCTATATCTATGGGTAAAACTTACACCAAAGAAAAACTTTTAACTAGCCCTTAAAGGTAGGTATTCCGATCTGGTGAAAAAATTTACATACTCTTTTTCCATATTTGAAAAAAGAAATCATAAAGTTTCACTCGTATAATTTGAGCAAAATTAATAATATAGGCAAAAATGTGTCCGAGAAACACCCATATAAACCTATAGGATATTTATTTTTGTTAACAAAATATTCAATTAATTCAGCACTTTTTTGACCATATCTCTTCAACAAAACATAATATAGGCATGAAAATTTACAGGGGTTATGAGAAAAATATGCGCTTTCATATGGTATCAAAATCTCCAATTTGATTTTGTGAATGAAAGTGATCGGAACACACACCTTTAGAGGGTAAAATTTATGGTTGCTCCAAAACAGACCAAGAAACATAAAACAAACACAATAAAAGTGTTTTATGTTTATTTATTCTAGACACGCAATCTTTTTAAATGTAATTAGTATCAATAATATAAAGTTTGTTAACTCATCTCATAAATCATGTTATTTTCAAAAAGTTCACTGTTGAGATTGGCAAAAGTTCATAAAAATGATAAATAAATCAAAACTAGTGACTGTAAAATTTCACAAATTTTGGGTCAGTCAAAAAAGGGCAAGTCAACAATTTGTTTAGGCCTTACTTTCTGATGGCCTTCTGTTGGTGAAGTGCAGCTAAGGACTGGTTCTGTTGTAGATTGAGTTCACATTCAAATCCTGCATCCTAAAATGGAATGACAAGAGAATTAGCCATGACTGTGTGGAATTTCAAACAATATTTCTAGTTAAAGCAATACTATACGATCCTACAAACCAGGTGCATGGGTGCCCCCTGTCACCATATTATGACTTTTGAGGTTTTTTGACTGAGTGGGTTTGTTTTTTGGTAGATATTGATACCCATCGAATGATTTGACCCAAAGTTGCACACTTTTTCAACCATGGCAATTTGTTGAATTGAATTTGGGATCTCGAATTTAATTCCACTTGTATAGTAACTACATGTGAGCATTTGGTGCATTTGCTTAATGTGGAAACAAGTTTAGAGAAAAATGTGCACATGGATGCCCTTAGTCATAATTTTTCATTTTAAACTATTTTTAACTCAAAATCTATTTTTCAAAAATCTAAGTCTATAATTAAAGTACTGCTTTAAGAAATTAAATACTGTAATACCACTAATATTTCTCAATTTCTATATTGCACCATGCGATTTCATATTTTACAAAGGGCTGGCCATTATTATCATATCATTATTAGAAAATTGTCACTTCTATTTTGAATTTTACATTAGATTATTTGTAACCTTAGCCAAAATCAGAGCACACTGTCGGCATCTAAGTTGTGATATTCAAAAAAAGAGTCTAACCCGTAAGTGTAACATTTTGCTATTTGTATTATCTGTGTGCATAAACATGCATCAATTGTGCACCCAGTCATTAAAAGTTAGCTTTGGGTAGCACTCCCGATCCCAGCCATGGCACAAAAAGATGCCAAATATTTAGTGGTATTTATCACTATACCTTCATTCTTATTTGAATATAAATTAGAATTAATTTAACAAAAAAACATGTTGTACCAAACACGATAGGTCAAAAAATATATGGTTCAGACCTACTTTGTTAGGTTAAAATCCTCAATACATGACACGATATATTGATCACTTACATCAATGGCTTCAATGATCTGTCTTGGTCCCATCTCAGATGTTTTATATTTGAACGTCCCACTACTAGTTGCCAAGGCAACGGCAGCATGGAGGACACAGTATATTGATCACTTACATCAATGGCTTCAATGATCTGTCTTGGTCCCATCTCAGATGTTTTATATTTGAACGTCCCACTACTAGTTGCCAAGGCAACGGCAGCATGGAGGACACAGTATATTGATTACTTACATCTATGGCTTCAATGATCTGTCTTGGTCCCATCTCAGATGTTTTATATTTGAACGTCCCACTACTAGTTGCCAAGGCAACGGCAGCATGAACGACACCTGGAAGAGCTTTGACAAGAGTCTCAATCGTTGCTACACAAGATGCACATGTCATACCAGTAATCTAAAATCCAAGAGAAAAATGAACAAGTTATTCCGGTTTATTAACATTTTTGATTAGTCAATTTCTGATTAAAATCGTTTACAACCAAGTCCTGGATAATGCTAAAAGCACCCATTAATATTTCATGAGATCCAAGAGAGAAAAATGAAAAGTTATAAAACTATTTTTGTTTACTTATCTTCAATAATTCAATTTCTCATATACCACACAGAATGAAGTCTTGGATAACTATAAGCACCCTGCTTAAGACCGTATGGCACGTAGACGGGAAAATTGGTAAAACAGGTTCCTGAATATGTGTTTAAAAAAAATTTCATCCTTGTTTTATTAGGCCAATTTTCAGCCCTAGGTCATGATTTTGGCGGAAGCACCTCAAAAACTTTGTCAAAATTGCTCGAATTGGTGCAAACTCAAAAAAACCTTTGCGGGAACACTGATAAGCACCCATCAATATACTTCAGGAGATTTTCTACCATGATGGAATGATAATCCTGGTCATATTTTGCTTATTCACTCATTCATCTTGAGATTTAGGAGTGTATATATACTTACTATGAGGTTGAGTGTTTCTTCATCTTTACCACCATTCTGTTCAAGAAGCTCTGCATCATATCCCATGTCTTCAATAAGCGTTTTGATTTGACCTCGCGATATAACCCGAGGGTCAAAGGTCACATCTGCTTGCTGGGCCATGAGTGACACAACTGCTGATTCAATACCTACAGAAAGATTTAATAAGGAATGGATAAGAGGATATTGTTAATCCATTTATTTGATGGGATAAGGAGCAAAGTATGATATTTTGCATTGGTCTCATGATAAATAAAGCACCATATTTCTTTTTCTTTATCCATCATTAATTGACTGATTGATTGATAGATAGATTGATTGAGCATTTGATCAATAATATTTCACCAAACCTTATCATAAGAAACACTGTTCACAATTGTGTTATGAA
>JXSR01S015681.1:27920-40863 GCA_000969725.1 Ophiothrix spiculata
CCATCATTAATTGACTGATTGATTGATAGATAGATTGATTGAGCATTTGATCAATAATATTTCACCAAACCTTATCATATTTTCTTATGGGTGGTACTTAAAAAAAATCCACCTACCTCTTTGCTTTGCCAGATGTTTCTCGATGGTATTGACACATGATGCACATGTCATCCCAGTAACTCTCAGGCTGCGCTTGACAAGCTCTTCAACAACCCTTTGGTTGACACCTCTCATCTCCACTGCCACTGAGTCTTGTGGTGCACATGATAGATCAGATGCGTCTAAAGGAGAGTCTGTGTCAGAGGATGACTGGGTTGGCAGCTTACTATATCCTGTAGGTGCTTTTATTACATCTTGATGAGAATGAGGAAAATATTAAAGATTATGTTAACATATTATTTCGTCATGTGAGTGCAAGGAAGTCGTATCTGCAATAGCTGCCATTTGTAATAAATTTCAATTGCATACTGTATAATCTACAGTCTTGGGTCAGTGGTTCTAGAAATGGTTCTTCAGGTGACACTGTCACCTGAAGAACCATTTCAAGAGTCACTGACATAAGACAGGAACATTTTGAGGAATTTTTCTTCATGTTGTTTTGACAAGGAATAAAATAAAAATAACTTAGGGCAGCCATTGCAGATACGACTTTCTTGCACTCACACGACGATTTTTATTGAATGGTCAGAAATTGGTCATATGATTTAAAATGGTTTCAATATTTCACAAATAAAAACCTACCTGAAAGGCCAGGGGAGGGGGGTGGGGTACTTATTACAAAAGTGATTATGGGGATGTGCCACAAACTTGGGTAGCAAAATCAGGCTATCTGGTATGCCAATGGGTCCTGTTTCTTTGCAAAATGTGGTATTTTGATGGGTCTGTTTTTCAAAATTAATGAAATTTGTGCCAAAAATGTGCAATTTCTTTTTCTGAAACTTCAAACAGAAACCAGGAAATTCATGCAAAATTAGTGTAAATTTTTGAAGAAACTTTTTAATTCTGTTATAAATTTCACTCAAAATGTGGGCATTTGATACATGGATGGGGCATTTTTCTTGAACATTGGTATATACATGGGTGGTACTTCAAATTTCCCAGCAGCAAATCCCTACAAAAACCATACTTGAGTACACCCTGTTTCTATTGGGTGCATTTTACACCATTTTAGCACTTCTTTTTCAAATAAAGGCGATAAATCTTTTCCTATAGAAGCACGCTGTATATTAGTAAAAACAAACCAAGGAAGAAACATCAAAGATCACATACGATTAGAAAGGATAGATTCCTGATCTGCCCTTTTTGACACAGTTCTGATTTTGGAATCAATTGTTATTTTCCCCAAAGATAGCCAAATTCAATCCAGTCAGATAAAGGTAGGTTAGGAAACAAAAACACCAAGATAGATTAGTCTACAGAAGTGGTTGTGACAAACACATAATTTGAGAATACTAGTCTTACATTTTCACACTATAGTTTCAGTGACTATAACCAAAAGCAGCCCAGTAGCCCCTTGGCAACGTACCAGCTACAAATGAGGGGTGTTCTGGCAAAATGAGCAGAAAGTCACAAATTTCAAAATTGACTTTATGGCATATTTTAACTTTCTATAATCTCAGCTTTCGTATGATATATAGTATGCCACACTTAAGTTCTTTTTCCATTCTCCATTTAAAGATTAAAATACAAGACAGTCAACTGAAAATCTGGCAATAAAAATACCTGCAAATTGATTTTAAAATTACTGTAGTGTATGATGGAAACATGTGATCAGTTTACAGTGATTAATTGTACTTCCAAGCATAATTGACCTTCAAAACTCAAGGTGTAGTTAAACACTTATGCATGGATGCCTTTTAGGTCAAAAAGCAAAATTTGACTTTTTCATTTTTATTTGGAAGTGGCTATAGACACGATGATCGTGTACCTCGCCAAAAATGGCTATAGACACGATGATCGTGCTCCTCGCCAAAAATAGCTTTAGATACGATGATCGGGTCTGATGAAGTGAATGGCTATGGAGCAGGTGCTCACTGATACTCAAGGGGATAGCAACAAAAATGGTGGAAGGAGGAAGGTGACTTGCATTGATTGGTATGGACTTCAAGTGACCATTCTAATCTTGTATCATCTTTGCTGGCATTTTGTTTTATGTAAATGGAAACAGTAAGTTTCTTCTTACAAATGCAAAAGACCAGTCCATCGTATTTTGCAGTATCCAATTTGCAACCTACTGATTTGGGTTCAGCAGTCTTCCAGCTAAGACCACACAAGCTTCATTTATACCAATTATCCACAATTATAATGGTCAGGTTTAGCATTAAATTGCAGCAAGAAACACACCCCATTGGTGTGGTGCAGGTGCTCCCATATGGCTCAAAACATAGTCGGCCTCCAAACAAATTTTTCGCTACCAAACATTTGGTTGTGATGTCACCAAATATTTTCCATCAAATTTAAAGTATGAACCGGTAACAAACATTTGGTGCAATGTATATGGCAATTCAATACATGTGCAATCTAGCGCAAAATTTTATTTGGTCTCAACTCGGTGTTGAAGTTATTTTATTTGGAGGCACTCATCATTTTGACATCACGACCAAATGTTTGGTAGCGAAAATTTTATTTGGAGACCGACTATGTTTTCACCCTAAGAGTTGCAGCAATTTCATTGAAAAACATCGCTCAACATTTGCTGATACTATTGGTTATCCCCTGTTTGTTCATGCAATACGAGAAAATATTAATGGTTTGGGTTCGTATCACACGAGGCTGAAAGCCAAGTGTGAATATTAATATTTTTTGTATTGCATGAGAACAAACAGGTTAACGAATTTTATCACTCAGTAAATACATATATGTTGATAGCAAAAACTTGGAAAAATGCCAGAAAAAATGCTATGAAAATGGTTATTTTTCTATTTTTTATAACATTGCAATCAATTTTAGATTTGTAGTTTCCCTGGCTTGACTGACAACTATATTTCTATCGGCATCGCATAGTACAATGCGTTGCAGTTAGTCGCACACGCATATAACAAAAGCGAGCACTTTAAATACAACTATATGTTCCAAAACTAATACAAGTTGGATTGGTAAAAGAGCTGTATGATACAACTTTTTCGTATCATTTCATATCACATGGAAGATTTTATATCACATAGAACTTTGACAAATTAATATCCTTTTTAGCTTTTAACCTATGAAAGTATTGTATTTTTATCTACTGAGTGATAATTAGTCTTTTACATGCTACAATCAAGAGAATGTGTATCAGTCGACGTCAAGCGATGCCTGTTTATGACATAACTGGACCTCTGGACACACACAAACAGTTTTGTGAGATTATAAAAGAATCCACTCACGCTCTAAAGTATTTCCGCACAATTAAAAGCGTTCAAAAACCTCATTTTTTACATTAAACATCCTAGAATCATCAAAGATTTACACTAGTATAGGCAACTTATCTATTCAATATGAATAAATCGATGTTTCTTTTAATATTTGATCTTTCATTGCTATAAAATACTGATTTCATGGACCATACACCAAAAGTACAAATCTATACTAATCAATTTTTCAGAACTTCATTATTACCTTGTAACTGGGTACAATATTTTCAGTTTGTAAGTTGTAAAACAACTGTGCAGAAATGTACATAAACTCAATTTTCTTATAATCAGACGAAAGTAGCAATATGCACTACATGTCATATTTTCATATGCAATGAATGCAATTCTAGAATAGTTACTTCGATAATTATACAATATAGACTCTGTCAAAAACTGATGAAAATCAGATAATTGCCTTTTGAGATATGACTGAATAAAGGTTTTGTGTGGAAATACTTAAGAGCGGCAGTGTATGGTTTAATACAACAGCAACTACGAAAAAGCAGAATCTGAAGAAGGAAAGGAGTCTGGAAACTTTCACCAACAGTAGATACAAAGTGAACACAACTACCAAAATACAAATCAAATAGAAATCAAGATCCAATTTACCATCCAGTTCACCCAGAAGAGAGTCAAGTTCCTCGTTGTCCGCTTCTTGTAGGATTTCATACTTTGATAATTTATCCTTATTAGTAGATTTAGCTTTTGTTATATGGAAGAAGATGTGTGTTTGATAGGATAAGAAACACATGGTATTATGGTTATAAACAAATGTATTGGGGTTAAAAACTTGAAAAAAACAAACAAGTGGAACTACTTAGAACACATAGTAAATTGAAATATTCAGATTTCTTTGTGGAGTTTGATCAAACCCTGCTACTGTGAATCTGAAGGAATTTTGCTATCTTATATCATATTGAAGGGCGCAGTCAGTTACTTACAATTTTATTTGTATATTTCATGGTTTGATACCCATTGTTCCAGGTATTGTCCATCTATCTTAAAGCCGAAAACATACTCGGCCTCCAAACAAAATTTTCGCTACCAAACATTTGGTCGTGACGTCAAAATGACGAGTGACTCCAAACAAAATAACTTCAACACCGAGTTGAGACCAAATAACGTTTCGCGCTAGATTGCACATGCTATTGAATTGCCATATCCATTGGACCAAATGTTTGCTATCTGTTCATACTTTAAGTTCGATGGCAAATATTTGGTGACGTCACGACCAAATGTTTGGTAGGAAAAATTTTGTTTGGAGGCCGAGTATGATTTCGCCTTAACCCTAATCCATCTAACTTACTCTTAAAAGGCCGATTCAGGGCAAATTAAACCTATTCATACATTCTGCATTAAATACGCTTTGAAATTGTAAATCTAAATTGGACAGTTGGTAACTTATATGCATTCTTTAATCTCGTCTAGTTGCACGTTGCTTATCGCGTTGTACAATTCCATGTACGCGTATACCATTGTCGTGTAAGAATAAGATTAATAACTGCTCTTTACTTAGCGCTCGTAAATTGTTCAAAAATAATTAATACACCTTGTGCAGAAGTTGAAGTTATTGAACTCACTCGGCCGAGCTTCGTGAGTGCGGACAACTCCAACTTAAGTACGCGGTGCATTATTTTTGTACAATTTCCAATTTCACTTGCATCAAGTAATACGCAGTCATTAATCTATAAATAAAACAATTATGTTAGTATTCTGACAATTTTGAAAGTTTGATGACATTAAGCTGCAAGTGAAACTGACCAACAGGAAATATATAAAGCAGCCTGAATGATATAATTCACAGGCTGGTGTTAACTTGACATGTTCTTAAATCATTTCAAACTTTCATTTTCAAGTAACAACATTAAATATATAAAATGATTTCCAAAAAGTGTCTAAAAGATAGAGAGACAGAAAGATTGTCGGGGTACAGCAATATTTGGACAGGGTGGCCTTGAACGATTTGTAGCAGTGTGGACATCAAAAACATAAAAGATTTGTCTGCAATTGAAATATGTTATTAAAGGGACTAGCCTAGATTCCACTTAGAATTAAAAATTTATGGAAATGCCCTAAATAAAGCTTAAAGTGTAGTAAAATAAAAAGTACAAAAATTTACACAGAAATAGCTCAAACTGAGGTAGAATTAATTTGAAATATATTGATGGTGGTGTGGCTATCCTGTGATTTCTAAATCCTAAGTACCTCAAATGCATTTACCAAATACAAGATCAAACATAGCTTATGGAGATAATTTAATATACATTTAAAGAGAAACAATTTCATCATAAATAATTTGTTAGTCCATTTTAAAGATTTGAAACTAGAAACACTGTTTTCACGCCAAAATTAAAATAGGTAAAGAATTGAAATTTTCTCCAATATTCCTCAAAATCATGGAAAACTACTGGTAGGTTATATTACTATAAACATGTTCTATTGATTCATGTAAAAATATGTAGGTAAAAATTAGTAGGAAGGATCTAGACTGGTCCCTTTAAAATGGATACGTATCCAACACATTCACTTATATCATCATGACATCCCGTTTTCTTGTACCCTAAATTGATGCAAATTGATTAGCAGGAAAAAGGCACCAAAATTATAGCAGCATATCAGACTTAAAAGAAGATTGGTTTTGTACTCCAAAATATCAAATTCAAAAAAAAAATAGGTTTAGGTTTAAAGGGACTGGCCTAGATTCTTCCTGATAATTTTTTACCAACGTATTTTTTTACATAAATCAGTAGAACATGTTTATAGTAATACAACCTACAAGTAGTTGAAAGTTTTAAAGTTTATTTAGAGCATTTCCATAAAATTTTAATTCTAGGTGGAATCTAGGCTAGTCCCTTCAAGGTGTATTTTAGAAAATTGTAAAATGATATTTCCGTACTCCAGGGTACTTTGTCTGAGAATTGCAATTTATCAAGCTAGTCAAGCGCTGCTTCTTGCGTACGCACAATTTGACGGCAAAATGTTAGATGTGTATTACATTGTAGTCAGGTATATCAGCGCAACTAGAATGCAGTGCTGGGTATGCATTCACGCAGTGTCAGTCCAGGCATATACGCAGGTAGCTAACATAGCCTTTATCTATAGTCCAATTTCCTATCTGTACTTCTTTTAATCTATGGTCATTTCTTACCTTGCAATTTTGCCTCATAACCAAGACCTTCAATATCTTCCCGTAGCTCTCGAGGGCTCACTTTGTCTGGAAAGAAGGATATGGTGGCCATTTCTTTTTCCAGTGAGACAGAGACTCCGTCCACTCCTGGTTTTGTAGACATGTTGAGCTCTATTTTTCTCACACAAGACTTACATGTCATACCAAGTATCTGAAACAAAGAAAATATAAATCAAATTGCTATATTGGCTGAACTCAGATGCGTAAGAACCACGCTTCTTCAAAGTCTTGGTTTTACATCGCGGAACTACCTTGGGTGAAGGTTTTTTAATTGCAGCTGTCAAATTCTGGTGCACAGTGGTCTGAACAAAGGAGATGATCATTACGGTTCCTTATAAACGGTGTTATTATCCAAACTATACCAAATTGATATCTTCACTTGCCGTCCGTCTTTAAAAATACAAGTTATACGTGGCGCCAAACCACAAAATAGCTCCCCATTGACTTACTGTACAAAATGGCTCCCCAAACTCACCCAAGAACTCATCAATAAAGCAACTGGTTTCTTCAACACTGGCTTTTCTTAATTGATGATGATCTCTTTTAACAAAATATAAAGAAAAATATACACCATCAAGGCAAATTTTTCGAGATTCCATGCATTGAAGGTAATGACCACCCCCATCACTGAGCCACATCTCCAGAATCCCATGTATTTTGGGGGAAAGCCTTAAAAGTTTACCAAAGTATGCTGGAGATCAAATATGGCATCAGAACAACTTTAAATAAACCTAAGCCCATGATTAGAACAAAATATACACCAAACATATTGGCCTTCTACACTTTTTGAGGTCCTCATTTAGGAGAGGGCAGTCAATTTTGCCGATTTTAGAAATGCCGGATAGCTAACACCGCCAGTTTATTTAGTCAAGGAATTTTTATTGGGGAACCAGTTTTCTCCGTCATCTTGTGTCACTCATGGAGCAGAGTTATTGTACCTCCGAATATATTCGGAGTTTGGCCCCGATATCCAGGCAGATTGCGTAAATCTTCACTTGACGCATATATACAGCGTGTGCATTTTGTTTCACGCGCAACCGTGTCTGCGTTTCAAGTAGCGTGTATTGCGACTTGCTATGATCAAAGTATGCCAATTTTCCCGCTAATCCATTTCATAGACTCTCGAAGTGAGGCATGCGTAGCCGTAAAATGCTGGAGGTACAATAACTCACCTCCATGAGCGACAATCCAAGATGGCCACCTTCCCATAGGATTTACACGGCGGAGAAATCAAAATGGCGGAGAATATCGGTTGCCCTATAAAAATTCCTTGAGTATAATGGACCACATAGGCCTACAACTCTTTCACCCCAATCCAACATACAGTGAACTCAGTTTAAATCTTCAATGTTCTGAAATTGGTTTCAGTTTACACAAAAAAACGAATTGAGACTCCAAGATATAACTGATTTCAGCCAATATATTTCTCCAGTCCCATGACTTCGTAAACATTGGTAAAGGATACTTTATGAACTGTTTCCTGAATTCATGGAATTTCCTGAAAACTTGTCTTTCTTGATGGCTTCCAATTTGTAGTGTATATGCATATACAATTGAATACGCTAGAATAAGAACATCCCAACTCCATGAGCTGCCTTCTGTTAAGTTATGTAAAATATAAATGCATATAAATCTCTGAAAATGCTTTCAAATCACTAGAAAGCATTTCCATGTCTTTATCCCAATCATAGTGTCACATTTGACCTTGTAGTTGACATTGTTAGACATTGTTAGATAATTTTCCTAGCATATAGTTGCAAACTGTTGCAGAGGGGAGCTTGTGGAGGAATTGGGATGTTCTTGTAATGGCTGTTTAAATATAGCAACAATGTACTATAATAATTATTTAACAATGTGTAAACAAGTCAACAACAAGGTCAAATGTGACAATATGATTAGGATATTGACATGGAAATGCTATTTTAGTGATGTGAAAGCATTTTCAGAAATTTGTATGCATTCGTATTTAATAAATATAATTAACAGAAGGGAGCTATTGGAGTTGGGCTGTTCTTATTCTGGCATATACAATTCCAAAGTATCATCAATTGAGTAAATCCACTTAATCAAAGTGAATTGGCTGGGTGAATTGGTTACACCCATCACGCAAAAATGATTACAGATCATCGTAATTCCTGGGAATCACTGGCAGTATGTCAAGTATACATTTCAACAACAGAGTTCAAAAATACATCTGAATATTTTTCTCATACGGTGCCATAACTGCTGTAACTGCTTTTGCAGAATGAGTTCAAAGTGAAATGTGCCTTTCCCAAATATTACTTTCACTTTTACCCTGGGTAAAAATGGAGTATAATTCTAGTACAACATTCCTGAGCTGTTTGTACTAGAATTGACCTAAAACTGCACTAGAATTGTGTTCCAAATGTGCAGCTCAAGAATGTGTACTAGATTGTACTCAATTTTTTGAGGGTACTTATCCAGTTCCAGGAATTTCAACATCCTTTTAACAGCAACAATCTGAAATGCTTCAAAAGCAGGTTAAACAGCCTTTTTCTCAGTTGACATCTTTCCTAAGTTTTTGTTGTTTTCCCAGTGTTTTTGTTTCTTTATCACATCATTTTGTTTTAGACCCCCGGGTGCCCGCGCCCTTCCGCACCCCCCCCCCCCCCCCTCCTGCTGCGCCAATAAATACATATCCCGAGAAGTTCCACGGCACCCTGACAATCATGGTAACATCACATCAAGTATTCACTTTGACAGAAGAAATTCAACACTGCATCTTTGGTAAACAACATCTTTTACAAGGAGCAAAATAGAACAAGCCTTTCATTTCCGTGTTTCTCTGGTAGCATCACTTCCAGTATACATCCTGCCAGTAGAAATGTAAAATACTTCAACACCCTGTTATCATTTGCATCATATTGGTATAAACTACTTTTGCAAAAAGTGAGTATACATTAATTCTCACTTTGACTACACATATCCTAAATCTATGGCATGGTCATGATTCTCTAAAACAGCTTCTCCTGAAATATTTCATTTCTGCAGTAAATCAGCTAAATTGCAACCACATCCTGAGCTGGTTATAGCTCACCTCTACAAAAATCAAAATCAACAAAAGAAAATCATATACAACATTGTGCTCTAAGTGCCTTTTGACAACAGAAGATATCAGGACTTTCCCATCATGCCTTGCTTCCAATATAATTTTTTTGTTCAGCTTGTCATACATGTAATTGTTGCCAGTGATAAAACATATCTGAAATGCAAAATTGGGATGAGCTTAACCAATTTGTCATGGTTCATTACTATTGGCAATCAAAAAATCCCATTGGAAGCAAGGCATGATAGGAAGGTCCTGTTATCTTCATTTCCTTTTGACAGAAGATACCAAATATCAATATGACCCACCAAAAATAGTGCAAAGTGATACCTTTATCACCTTGAAGGATAACCTTTGTCTTCAAGATGGTATAATTTAGCTTGTAATTGACACTGATGTATCCATCATCTCATATATATTTTCTTTGTTTATATAACAGCATTAATTCTATTGAGTTTCTCAGGAACTTTGCCAACTAAAATAGGCATACAGAAGGCCTGTTCCCATGAAGTGTTCCTACGATGGGTCATTTCCTCAAGGAATGCCATTGCTGGAGGAAACCCAGACGACGGTGGACATGCAATAAATTACCTGTTTACCTGACTGTGTACTTAGATTTGATCGGTATTCATCCGTGGTATCGCCTGTATATTGCAATGCGTAAAAAGTAGTTCTTTAAAATAATCAGAATATCTTTTTAGTTTTCTGGGGTCGATGTCCCAACCCTAACGGTTTTGAAATCTGCATATGTTTATACACTAAGTAAGGCCATAAAATGAAATTTTCGAGCGTTATTTAAAATTCAAGTATTTTGAATGGGAGTTTCAAAATCTGATGAAGTCACGTCCTATCCCCCCCCCCCCCCTGGGAGGAAATCAATCATTGGAACAGATTAGGGAGTATAAACCCTAGGGCAAGGGTACCTCTCCACAGTTCTATGACATGGGCCTTATTTAGAAATAATCTTGTGGGCCAGGCAGGCCCGGGGAGATGGGGCATTTGAAAAATAAAGTGGTACTCATGCTCATCAGATCATCTCAAATTGGACCCTAAATAGCATAATTGTTGAGAGCAAAGTGCATCCCTAAATGTCGTAAGATGGTGAAAATAGCACCCCAAATTGTATTGCAATAAGTATGTTAAGTAAATTTTTCTAACAAATAAGGTATCAAAGAGTATACAATTGAAATTGTATGTTTATTTACATGATTATTGCTCTTTTTGTTTTTGGACCTATTTATACAAACCAAGTACAAAGCAACTCTACCAACCAATAGGCCCCTTTTTTACTTTTTAATCTATTTTATCTATCTATCTATGCACCATGTCCCATAGGACGTTGGCTCCTCGAACAAATTCAGACCATCTTTTCCTATCTTGCGCTTCCATATATGCCTTGTGGAAGGTGGTGCCAACAATGATGTCATCTTCCCATCTCTTCCTTGGTCTTCCCTGTCTGTTTGTGCTAGTGACAGTTTCCATATTTTATGGAAAGTTTATTAATAAAGGCACATTTCTTAAACACAGGATGTTTATGGTAATGTGGAAACTTCACCCTTCCCACCATTGATTATAGTGATGTGATAACCAACATGGATTACCCTTTTTGCAAAATATTTTTAACCTAAGACCCTGTGGGTCACTGTTTCCACTCTGGTTTTTCTGCTTGTTATTCTTACCCGGATTTGTTCCATCCAATCAAACCTGATTCTTATCATATCACTTGGTCAATGCCTTTCAAATAACTCCATTGTTGAAAAAGCATTGTCCTTCACCTTTATAACTTGTATACTTTTTGTTTTGCATTCAAATGTGACTGATATAATTGCCTCTTGTAATGGTACACACACTTTATATAGTCCAAATTTCCCATCAATTTCATTTTTGGGCATATTTCATGTATTATTGTCACGTGAATATTCTTTTCCAACATAGACTCTGATGTCATCTCCCTTTTATTTGTCTGCATGAATTTAGTGATATGGTAGCCTATAAAGATCCTCCTTTGTTGTCAAATTTAGTTTCCGTTGACTCCTCCATGGTTCTGATCTGATCTGGATTCTTTTCCATTTTATCCATCTTTTTATACCATATCACTAGACCATTGCTTCCTCAACTACTCCATTGTACAACATATTGTTATTTTCATCATAATAATCATTTTGATCACATATAAATTTTTTTTGTTTTGTATTGAATTAACTGACACTTTAATTAAAAGATATGGTACTTGTCGAAAAAGGTTATTTTTGATAACTCTGGTGCTTTTGATATTATACATTATATCCCGTCCTTATTATTATCATGAATTGTACTTTATGGAATGTTTATTAATAAAGGCACATTTCTTAAACACAGGATGTTTATGGTAATGTGGAAACCACACCCTTCCCACCATTGATTCCAGTGATGTGATATTAACAGGGATTTCACTTTTGCAAACCGGCCGTTCTCCACCACTGATCGACCCTTGGAGGATCTCTGTTTTCACTTGTGCGATTTCTGCTTTGTTTTTCTGATGCAGATTTGTTCCATCCAATTAAACCTGTTATATTACATCACTGGATCAATACCTTTCAAATAACATCATGTTTAAAAGAAAAATGTTCATCATTACAATTTTGTTTGCTTCTTGTCTTATATATGGGACTGATGTAAACTACCTCTTGTAATACTTTTTGTTTTACTTTTAATTGTAACTGATGTAAATTGCCTCTGTTAAATATACACACACTCTATGATGAGCTTAAAGTTCAAATTTCCCATCATCTTCATTTGTGGGTATATTTTGTCGCTTGATAATGTCTTTTCAACATTTGTCGGCATGACTTTAGTGATATGGTAGATAGTACAGATCCCCCTTTGCTGTTGAATTTCATTTCCACTGACTCCTTCATGGTACTGATCTGATCTGGATTTTATTCCATCTCACCCATCTTTTTATACCATATCACTAGACTTTTGCTAATTAACTATCCTTTTGTTCTGAGATTTTTTTTTAAATCAAATCCACTCTGTCATACCATATCACCAGGCCAATGCTCCTTAAATTACCCCATTGTCAAATTTACTGTTTTTGCTCTGTAATAAGTTTTCTGTCACTTTAACCAAAAGAAAAGATTATTGACTAAATCAAAAAGATTTTTTTTATCCATTTGGTCCATTGTCCATCCAATCAAACTTGTTTATATCATATCACTAGATCAATATTTATTTTTGGATACCATTTGGGATTTCCCCTTACTTATCATGCATGTTAACTTATTAACCTAACTCATCAATTGCCCATTACTATGA
>JXSR01S015681.1:66194-79396 GCA_000969725.1 Ophiothrix spiculata
GTTTCATCAAATATCCTGCTTCATTGCTTTGAGCGATGACGTTATCGAAAATCTAGCCAAACGTAGTTTTGATATGTCAAAATAATCTAAAATATCAAATCAATAATAAAAAAAAAATTGGAGACTTCCGAATCTTTTCCTACACAAAATAACGAGATAGTTTTAATCAGATATGGATCAGGACACCATATTAGCGGGCAAGTTGAGGAACCACAATTCTGTTGATTATGTCAACATACTTCCGCACGTTGACGTTTCCGTTGACAAATACTGGTCCTGATATTTGAGTTGCTACCCATAATAACCCCCCCCCCCAACAAAAAACAAACAAACAAACTACGTTTCTAGGTGGGTTTCCCTTAGGCGCGTAACATCTAACATAATTTGTACTGATCATTGTAAAGCTGTTCAACCGTAACCAAAATCGTTATTTCTTTCTCAAGGACACCCTTTATAGGGTCTATCTATCACAGTCAATCAATAAAACCTAAATTGTATTTTACGTTTTTTTAAGAGGGTTTCAGTGATGTCATTTTTGACTGTTTAAGTTCAACAATTTCTCTTATTACAAATTTACAATTCGCAAAATATACACTGTTCAGAAACATTTCTATAACTTTCCAGAGGAACATGCGATTTGAAAAATTCAAAATTCTTCAGAAGCCTAAATACATGTTTAACTTGAAAATAAACAAGATTTAACCAAAACCTTAAAAATCCAATAGCCGGGTATCATTCATTCGTGGACACTCTGTATATGGTATATCTCATATACATAGTTTATGTTTAACTCCTCAAGAGACTCCTATTTCTCATTATTTGAGATGTTTTTGAATCATTTTAAAATATACTTATATTCGCTGATATGCTTCTTTTAAAATGCCCCCGAGCGCGTAACAATCTCTTGACACAGACAGATCTAAAACCAAATGTGACATCATTGAATAGCTTCTTTGTTGAAAATCATGATGTGAAAAGGAATGACAAGACATATATAAAAAATTATACATTATTAACATACTTTAAAATCAGCTAACTTGAGGTTTCGTATCAACATATAATTAGTATTACTCAAACTGTGTTAAGATTACTTTGGGAAAAAAGAAAACTTGCTATACGAGAACAGATTATTTATTCAAAACACTAAGAGATACATACGTTTTGTTTTTCCTTTTTGGTATGAGAATGAGCTAAAAATAACATTCCAGTTGTTAATCACGTTCAGCCAGAACATTAGTTTATTCTCTATGCATCAATAACATTATAACATAACCGTAGTGATATTTACGGGAGAACACCTTAGAATTGTTTAATGCATGTAGTCAGGAATGTATAGCACCTCAATGTTATTGCTACTGTAGAGATACTTTAAAGGGAAATCGGAAGGTTAACAACCTTATATGTGTAATTGAAATTCAACTTATACATGACCTTGGGTTTGCAATATAGGTAGGATACACTATCTCCCCATGTAAATATTTATATTTTTCTATTGTGCTCAATTTACAGCGTACGTTTTAGATACTGAATGTTTGCTGTCGGTATTTTCATTGCGACATATAAAGTAGGGTTATAATTTTGTAAACTACCAGACAAATTGCTATAGATTAGAATTGAAATGAAATAAAAAATGTTATGACGTTTCCCTACGTTTGCACAATAAGTTTTAATGCTGTTATAATTACGTCATACTAAGAATGTATATTCTTTATGAACCAAAATAACCATACCAATTATATTACTGTTGCATATTCATCTCATACTATCTAGGAGGAGATACAATGGTGCAATAATTATATGGTCTCCTTTATTATATAGTTAGAGTCTTTAAATAATATATAAAAATGATGTAAATGTTCTTAAGATCATTCACCGATTATGTCTGGTACTTTTGTTTTTTATTCTGAATAATACATAATGACTCAAGTTAAGACAATAGGCGGCATTCACGTGTTTGAAACACCTATGACTGAAATTAAAACAAGTTTCTACATCAAAAACAACAAAAAACTTATGATTGTAGCCTGACACACACATCACATTCCAACCTGCATCTTAATAAAAAGAAAACACCCTTGTCGTCTTCAAAAAAAAAAAAAAAAAGGAAAACGAGACAGAAATGGCTATAAATTTCAGGAAATATTAGGAATTTTAAAAAAATCAAGCTAAATAATAATTATTATAACTTTTCACATAGCAAATGATTGCTTATTATAAGCATACTCTAAAATCAGCTAACTTGAGCTTTCTTATCATTTTTCTAACTCAAAATGTGTTAAGATTACTATAAGAACAAATCATTTATTTATTATGTATCCTAGATGATTGTTTGAACAAATGGTTGTATAAACTGACACTCTTATTGTTTTCAAACCGTATCATTTACCTCTGTAAAGACATGAGGTAAAATAACATATAGCACAATATTATTCTTCACATCTTCTACAATATAATATTTATATTCATAACCCTAACCCACTACGTCACTTCTCTAAAAAAATCTCCCCGGAAATTAATAAGTTAAAAATAATGAGTTTCAACCTGGATTCGAACCCAGTACCTTGTCGCACGTCTATCCCATTTTTACTACTAAGTAGATGTCAAGTCACTGAATTCTTATTGTGGTAGCCAGAGTGATACTCCCTTCGTAATATTACTGTAAAGTTGCAGATATTTCATTGTCTGGAAAACACAAAACGATTTAATATTATTGTTCATTCCGAAATCCCAGTTTGATAACAGAACGGTACCTACTAAAGATTTCGGTATTCAAATTCTTATTTTTTAAACGTTATCTGTTCAATTGTTTGGTTATTTTTGATATTAAATGGATTTTCAGGATGAAGCATCAATCAAATCTTTAACTGAACAATTAAAATCAAACATGTTTGTGTTTTTTTATTTGAAAACAAAATGAAACAAAATTTAAAAAAATTGACTATGCATGAATTAACAAACTGTATCGCATTCTCCCATATTATGTTGCAATATCTAATATAAGAGGGTACTCTTTGTTGAGCAATGCTCAAGAGGCGGATATTATATTTCAGAAAGGTGTTTGTATTTTAGGAAACAATGTGACGAGTGTTGACATTGTATATCCGCAGTGCTTCTGGATATTAAGCGAGTCAATAATGGTGTTACTTTAACCTGCCATGCTATTCAATAGGAAGAAAGTATGCAGTTGTATAATAAATCTTAACAATACATCTGAAGACAAGAGAGTGCATTTGAGCAATTTTAGCTTTTCAAGATAACTTATTATTATGAATGTATTAAGCATAGTATTGCATACTATACTTTTAAACACATAGCAATGGCATACCATTATCAAGTATTACAAGGAGCAAAGCTAGCAATGAATCAAGTTATACATTACTTTTTAATATTTGTATTAGTATTATTTGATTTATTAATACTTATTTAAATAATGACAAAGTGATCACGGTGACAATTTATGTTGCACAGATTAACTAAATAATTAAATGGTAGTCTGTTTGAAATTCACTCGCTTTAGATGGTTTGTTTGTAATGTGAATGCATCCGATAAAGTTAAAAATTGCTGAAGATCATTTGTTTGAATTACGTTTACTTCTGTGCTGTGAATAACGGTAACTTATTTGTTTAAACTCATTTCTCGATATGTCCTCTTTTATTTTACACCAAGCCATTAGGGGAAAACGATGTCAATTGGAACGATTTTTTTTAATGTGTATCCACAAAGTAGAAAAATGTAAGTATTATTTGATTTATTAATACTTATTTAAATAATGACAAAGTGATCACGGTGACAATTTATGTTGCACAGATTAACTAAATAATTAAATGGTAGTCTGTTTGAAATTCACTCGCTTTAGATGGTTTGTTTGTAATGTGAATGCATCCGATAAAGTTAAAAATTGCTGAAGATCATTTGTTTGAATTACGTTTACTTCTGTGCTGTGAATAACGGTAACTTATTTGTTTAAACTCATTTCTCGATATGTCCTCTTTTATTTTACACCAAGCCATTAGGGGAAAACGATGTCAATTGGAACGATTTTTTTTAATGTGTATCCACAAAGTAGAAAAACGCGTAACGATATATTATTGTACAAATTAGAGCAAAAACATCTGCATTTGGTCACCAACATGGGACAATGATATTTTATCGAAGAAAGGCTTATCAAGATAAAGTTATGGCTTGATGCATGTAATGATCAGTGATCATCTTCATTAAATAAAGTATTCTAAATGGTGGACATTACTTATTCAAGGTAAAGGATACGAAATGGTTACATCTCCTAAAATATTCATTATGTTTACACTCAACACTACGCTACCTAAAGATCGATGGCAAAATTAAATTGTTCATTAAATGAATAAATAAAAAAACCTAGGATTAGATGCCATTTCTTTGGTACAATATTAAGTAGCATACAATCTAAAAATTATTTTACTCTTTGTTGAGTAAAAAGGTCACAGCTCATTGTTGAGTAAAATCTTACTAAACATTGAGTAAAATCTTACTCGGTTAAGTCAATATTACTCAATGTTGAGCACATCTTACTCAACGTTGAGCAAAGTTTACCCAACGTTGAGTAAAGTTTATCCAACGTTGAGTAAGATTTTACTCAACAAAATGAGCTGTGACCGTTGAGTAAGTGTTTACTCATCAGGAGTAAGATAATTTTAAGAGTGTACGTATTTTTAATAGACATTCATTCATCAATTATGAAGCCATTTTTATTTTGACAAGACATGCGTTGATAAGCGATTAGTTTTCTACAATTGATCATATAATCCTATGAGCGATCCCTAATGCTTTTAAGTAGAACGCCATAAAACATGAAAATCTCTTTTAAAAGGGCCAACAAATGTATTTTATATTGTATGTATTTCACCAAATACATGAAACAGTTTCAGCAAAATCACACACCGTACTTTCATCAATTTAAAGATATTTTGTAACAGATACACAAGCTTACACGGCATTTAAGGAGCTATATTTGACGCAAGTCGTAATTTATATTGAAATCATTGATGTACTAATTTTATAATTGCCTGATTACTCCATTAACTTTGTTTTCATGTCACTAATTCAAGCTTGAAAGGAAACATCACGTAAATGAGGAATCCTACATGGGAAAAGGTAATTACTTCAAATTCAACGACGTTCATCAACTTGCAAATGAATGATTTAGGGAGAGAAGCACTGACGACGGTTTCTCATAAATGATTCATTTACAAATTGCATTGATTCATGAAATACCGCCTTATCCACTCTATTGATGTCATACAATTAGAGCGTTAATGAACTCCTATTATTCAGATTATAAAACACATTACAAGATAATCGTTATGGCAGAAAATACTAACGCATGAATCAAACGTATAATGACGAGCATCAAACATAATTTTGTTACGAAAAATCCCTCAAAGTTTCACCTTAAAGCCTTATACGGAGTGCGAAAAAAAAGCTGGAAATAAATAGATGGCTGAAGGTGAACTAACGGCAACTCATCCATGAGGCGATATAAAAAATACAGCATGGATAAACAAAAGCTGTTTTATACAAGTTAGTTCAATATCAATACCGATGTATGGTATATGTCTTCACGATTGCTTGACGATGTCTTGGTCATGTCTTTAGCAAAGGAATCACTATGCATTTGCGAAGAGATTAACCTTGGGAAGGGTTTAATGTTAGCATTGAAATATCTCTACATACACTTTTATGAAGACTTTGTCGAGATATTCTCCTGATGTTGGGACGACGACGTGATGACGGTCTTGGGAATATTTTACAATGCTCTTCTGAAGTATGCCAGATAAAAAATTACAGAAGTCCCGCAACGAATGCTGCTTCTCGCTCCGTCCCCTTTTAGTAAATCTCTCCGAAATACCAAAAATAACATCCAAGATTCATAGACAACTAAACTAATTATTTTGGTACCAAATTGTTGGCGTTAAATAGTGCAAATAATCGCATTAAAATCTTTAAAAGTAACGTAATAAATTTCAATGCCTGTAAAAATTGTGACCCCTGATGCTCTAGTGGTGCACGAAGCACTCATGAAAGCATCGTGAGCCAAAGTGTCCTGTGAGAGAAATGCATAAGACAAAGCTGGTATTCAGAGCCTGTGTCATTTCTTATTACTATAAATGAGAACCTTGTAGCAACAGACAGAGAATTGAAATAACGTTTTTGGTCATTTTGTTGTTGTTGTCTGTGTAACTGGAAAAAAAGTGGTTTAGTAGGACTGGTGCCTCTATGACGGTAAGATTTAATAATCATTAACATTTGCTAAACACTGAGTAAAGTATGTCAAGCATGCCTTATTTGCAATCATGAGTGTCTTAAATGTAATACTGCCTGATCACTCTATCAGTTTTGCTTCTGTGTTGCTTAATCAAGCTTAGAAGAAAAATCAAGTAAATGAGAATTTCTAATTGGGGAAAAAAGTAATTACTTCAGATTTTATGCCTTTCTTCAACTGAATGAGACAGAAGCACATCTAACGGATTCATTTACAGATTGATATTACATTCCATTGATTCATGAAATACGGCCTTATCTAAGTTACTGATGTCATATAATTATATAATTGAATACACCAGTACAAGAAAATCCCAACTCCAATAGCTCCCTTCTGTAAATTATACTTACAATATATAAATGCATACAAATCTCTGAAAATGCTTTCACATCACTTAAAAACTTTTCCATCTATATTTCCTAATCATAGTGTCACAATTGACCTTGTTGTAGACTTTTTAGACATTTTTAGATAATTGTTATAGTATATAGTTCCCATATTTAAACAGCAAGTACAAGAAAACCCCAACTCCATGAGCTCCCCTCCGCAACTATATACTATAACAATTGAATACGCCAGTACAAGAAAACCCCAACTCAAATAGCTCCCTTCTGTTAAGTTCTGTAATATATAAATGCATACAAATCTCTGAAAATGCTTTCAAATCACTAAAATGTATTACCATGTCTACATCCCAATCATAGTGTCACATTTGACCTTGTAGTTAACTTTTTTAGACATTGTTAGATAATTTCTCTAGTATATAGTTGCAGAGAGGAGCTCATGGAGTTGGGGTTTTCTTGTAATGGCTGTTTAAATATAGCAACTTTGTACTATAACAATTATCTAATAATGTCTAAAAAGTCAACTACAAGGTTAAATGTGACACTATGATTAGGATATTGACATAGAAATGCTAATCTAGTGATGTGAATTTTCAAAGATTTTTATGCATTTATATTTTATAAGTATAAGTAACAGAAGGGAGCTATGATAGGATTTTGGGTTTTCTTACACGGGCGTATTCAATTATCTAACAATGTCTAAAAAGTCAACCACAAGGTCAAATGTGACACTATGATTGGGATATAGACATGGAAATGCTTTTTAGTAATGTGAAAGCATATTCAGATATTTATAGGCAATTATATTTTTACAGAAGGGAGTTATTGGAGTTGGGGTTTTCTGGTAGTGGCGTATTCAATTGTAGAGCGTTAATGAACTCTTGTTATGCACATTGCAAAACACATATAAGATAATCACTACGGCAGTAAATACTCATACATGAGGAGTAGTTATATTATTCTGACGATCAGCAATCATGGACATTTTTCACAATGAGTTGTCAGACACAAATAAAATGCTTCACGTTATCATTAAGGCCCCATATGGTTTCAAATATCTATTGTTTAAAACCCCCATCATAAACAAGACTAAGATAGTTAAAAAAACGTCTTTGAGATCTTCGTGTATGGGATGAATTTTTTTTAAGTAAGAGCCAAATTTGATGCATTAAGAATCTGGTCAGAATTCTGGGGTGTCGATGTGTACCTAGAGAGTTTGTAAATGACGGAATCCCGAATATAATATTGTCCTGCAGACATATAATACGTCAAATGTATATACAAACTCACTACACTAACACGCCGTGTCTAAAAAAGTCAACTACAAGATCAGATGTGACACTATGATTAGGATAGTGACATAGCAATGCTATTCTAGTGATGTGAAAGCATTTTCAGAGATTTTTATGCATTTATATTTTATAAGTATAAGTAACAGAAGGGAGCTTTAATAGGAGTTGGGGGTTGATGCATTAAGAATCTGGTCAGAGTTCTGGGGTGTCGATGTGTACCTAGAGAGTTTGTAAATTGACGAAATCCCGAATATAATATAGTCCTGCAGACATGTAATACGTCAAATGTATACAAACTCACTGACAAACCGTGAGGAGGGCATGGCACGATTTGCATTGATATTCACCAGCTGTTTTTAAGTGAGATATGCCCGTGATGATTCATCGTGGGTTATTCGCTTCTGTTTTTCAGACACGCATATAGGTCTTGCCGTTGTATGGTGTTATCGGGCAGCAGCTTTACATAACGTGACTTCAGAACAATGGAACAATTAGAGTAAAATGTCTCTCTAAGGCCAACAAGTAGGTATGTACTCCTGCACCGGGCTTCGTAACCGGCACGTCATTATTATGAGTCCCAAGATGCCAAGGCCCATATTTATGAAACACCGCTAACTCTAGTCGGCTGCTAACTCTTGTCTACCTGTCAAATTTTGACAGGTAGACAATAGGTTAGTTGCCAACTAGAGTTAGCGGAGTTTCATGAATATGGGCCCTGGACTCCAACCACTCGGTCACGATCCCTTCCTCTAGTTTTTGTTTGTTTTAATATCTACGGGAGCTTTATAAATGCATTTCCTTTAGACAATTCGTACAAACTAGTCCTCGAACATTGGCGATTATTTGGATGGTGTGCCTTAATGAAAAAAATAAATACTGACTCCTGAAAGTTAGTATTTCATCAGGAACGCTAGATAAACTTTACTCGATTTCCTTATACTGTTGCAGTTGCATTAAATTTGCCTCTTGGCTATTTTTGTATTCAAAGAAATTTGATTCTCATGTGTCTAACAAAGATGACCTGTTTATATAAAACTTTTGTACAGAACTCAATGTGTGATTTTCATCGCCAAAGTTTGTATTCAAGCTATTCATTCATTTACTATATGTTGCAATGTACTTTAGCAAATTGTACATTGCATGATGTTCTTCAAGTACCATTTTCTGTCGAAAGTTTATGGTCGATCCTTTATTTTATAACAGAGTACTTCAATTTCAACTTGATGTTAATATCACTTTTGTAATATTCGATTTCAGATATTTTTGTGTATATTCTTGAGTTCCCAGAGAACAAAGAATAATTGAAGTATATCCAGTTGACAAGAAGATAGAACAGTTTACGTTACATACCAACGTATTCAAATTTCAGCACAGACATCATCATATTGATATCTGAAAACAAATTGTCACACCACTATATTGTTTCTTTTGAAAGTGGTGATGTGCATCGATGCAAAGCACGTTCTTAATTGCTTTCATGTCTGGTGGCTAATACAGCTTTATCACAAACTTATGTACTCGGAATTTTGAAAACAAACAACGATTTTTTTATTGTAACAAAGTCGAAGATTCAAATTCAATTTCAAACGACGACGCATCCTGTATATTGACCTTTTATATCGCCTTCTTTTGGAGCTGTGTCAAAATAATAGTAGGCGGTTCTTGCAAAAAATGAATACAGTACTTTATTTGAAAGGATTCGGAACTAGTATTAAAGTATTGTTAAGTTTAAGAAAGTAGTACAAGTATTACATCTTGAACTCCAACCAATGTGCTAAATAAATAAATAATAAAACAAAGAAAAGAAAAACAAATTAAACAAAACAAACAAACAAACAAACAAAAGAACCGCAGAATTAGAAGAGCTTTTTTGAGAGATCTGAACATTACCTCAAGAGTCAACCCACTACCCGCTATTCCACAGTCCACATCTTCATCATTCATCAGCCTATTGTTTTCTTGTTATTTCATTTCCTTAGGCGTTCCTATCATATCATAACAATTGAAAGAAACAACATATTGTTGCCAGTACGCAAGGAAAACTAAATAACGTAGTTTGCTTGCCTTTTAAATAATTGGGTAACTCCACTCAAATGACCAAAACCTTACAATGCTTTGTCCGATTTCAACACAATACATTTTCTATGAAAGCTAATGAAATATGACATCTCATACAGGGACAATTTTTCAAAAGAATAAAAGGAACTGGTTATATAAAATCACTGGTAGATTACACTTAATTTTGACTCACCCCGTATAACAAGAAAGAGAGTGGGAATAGACAGAAATGTATCATTTGATTTTATTTTTGATACAACTAACTTTAGTTTTTTAATGTAAAAATTGTGTTTATACTGTATATATGACCACTAATTTACTTCACTGTCCATGAACAAAATGAGAGTTTAGAAAAACAAAAATGCAAGCTTTATTTACACATACAAAGTTAACAAAGTAGTATCTAAAATTACTTTAAAAATCCATCAGCTATCCGAGTAACCTTCAACCATAATTCAGATATATTGTTTATTACGGTTATAAAAAAGTCGTCTTCTTTCAAAAGGTACCAACCTTGCCATCATACACAAAAAAGGAAAAGTTATTTTTTCTGAACTTTGAAGGTATTCTACGATATTTTACGAACTATATCTGATGCAACTCAGTTGTGATATTGAAATCATGCCCGGCAACCATTAACCCTAACATCCTACCTACCATTTTTCATTCTCAGCCTATCTTCTTGGAAATAAGGGTGTCAAAAATTTGTGGTTTCCACCTGGGCTCGAACCAGGGACCTCTCGCTTCCCAATACAGTGTCCACCTATAATACCAAGCCACCTGAGGGGCGCTGCCTAGGCAGCGATTTCGTGCCCATATGAGACCCCGGTCTATGACGTATCCAGACTTTTGGTAATTTACTCTTGTAGCTTTTTGTAACCTTTGGGAGCTTTAGGGTTAGTATACTTAGTTTATCATTGCCTTGTCCATCTTCAGCCTTTGGACTCTAAATTTAGCTTGAAAGGTAACATCACACAAACTAGACGTTCTAATTGAGGAAAATGTAATTTCCTCAGGTTCAATGCCGTTCATCAACTTGCAAATGAATGATTTAGGAAGAGAAACACGGACGACGGTTTCTTATAAATGATTCATTAACAAATGAATATTATATTTCCATGATTCATGAATTACCGCCTATCCCATTTATTGATGTTATAGAATATTTAGAGAATTTTAATGATCTCACATTATTCACATTGTAAAAGACATTAAACGATAATCATTATGTTAGAAGAAACTTGCACATGATGCAAAATGACTTCGACGATCATCAACCTTGACATTTGTCATAATGATTACAAAATGTAAACTCTCAGGCTTTCGTCGGGAGTAATGACGTTTATGCCTAACATGGTAGTCATATGATATAGAGTTCACAACAACATGAGGTTAACGCTCGTGTGGGGTTTTGTCTGTTGTTTCGTGCCAGCCTGGTTGCCTACTCTTTCTATATGTGCCTTTTAGAATTTTAAAACTTTTATATAAGGTAATTGAATTCATGTTAGGTACTTTATATGTATGTTATTGTACATAAGAGTGGACCTGCAGTCAATAATCACTATCGAAAGATTGCACTTGTCGGAACTTACATGTTTCTCTTTCATTTCCCCGGGGGTATTCCACACCTGAAACTGAATATTTCTTTTTACTGGTAATCAGGAGTTTTAAATGTCATAATCTTACGACAAGTCCATACTATAGAAGATATGGATTGTTATTTGATTACCACTAAAAAGAATAACATGTTAAGCATACCAAATCATCTTTACTATCTCTTTGTAAGTAAAGTTATTCCAATTAAAATGTCCAAGAACGCCAGATGTGGGAAGCAGCACTATGTTGTTATATTTTAAGAGTGGTTAATGTGGTTTAATGCAGAGCACGTTCTTAATTGTTTTCGTGTCTGGTGGATATTACACCTTCATAACAAACTATACAACGAAGACTTGAAAAAAATCCCACGACGTAGTCATGGTGTCAAATTCGGTCAACGAACAATCTTAGTGAACAAGTCGCTGACAAACCTAATTGAAATATAAATAAACATTAAATGAGCGGATCAATTATGATAATTAATTTCTTAATGTATTTTTTTGAGATAGATGTCAAAGTAGCACGCAGATGCTAATATATTTTAAGAAATAGCAAATGAGAAGATTCAATGAGTAACCTTTTAAACAAAATCTTAAAATCTCGTCGGATAGATGCATGGCTTTTATTTTATTCTCTTGCAAGAGCAGATTGTTTGCGTATGATGTAAACTAAGTCTTGGTAACTTCAAAATTCAGAAAAGAACTTTGCAGAGATGTGTCTACGAAAGAGTAGACGCAAACAGCAAACAAAAAATCACCCGAAGAGTTATAAATGTACATAAATAACATCATGTACAATATACAAATTAAAATCTGATATATTTACACCAAAAGGAGGCAAGTGCTTTTATTATATTACTACCACAACTATTATAGCTGCAACATCTATAAAGTAGAACAACTACCGTTATTTAGCTTAAACCATTACATGATATAATCGAAAATAAAAGCCTTGAAATGTTCTAACACCATTTTTTCTACCCTAACGAATATTAAACAAGTAAGATTGTTTCTGTCGTTCTTTGGGTACTCCTTTCCATGGTGTCAAGGTTTACTCTTCGAGAAACACATTCTAGTATATGAAAAACACCAGAAATATCTCAAAGGTATCATTAACTTTCAATTATACAAGTTCAATCATGTACAATAAGTAAATTTGTATGGCCTGAACAACCAGTACATTATTGCATTTGGGAATAAAACTACGTCAAATGACGCAACCATGGTTATGTAACTGAGTCAAATGTAAAGCTTTGCAGGTCCCTATAGTAATTTTCTTAAGTTGCTAAAATAAGAGATAACTCCTGTTCCTTCCACAAACCTAAATAGAGACAAATTACCAATTATGATTGGGATTATGTAAATACCTTTTTAAAATAAGAGTTCATATTTTAAGAGTACATTAAATCACGCAACCGTGATTATGTAAAAAAGTCTTTTATTACTTGTATTAACACCATGTATTTCTGTAATATCGTTTTAAATATTTTCTTTCATTGCATAACATACAATTGTCAGGATACTTCGATTTCCTAATTCAGATAACCTTGTGAATAAATAAAATCATATTTTATATCTGCAGATTGAAATAAAGTTAAAATCATCTTTGAAAAT
>JXSR01S015681.1:100383-121333 GCA_000969725.1 Ophiothrix spiculata
TCAAAGCCTAGTGTATTCCTATTCTTATTCAGATCTTATTGTAAACAAAGAGGTGAATAAAATGAGTTTGTTATTTTTATATTGAGAACCAAGATAACGTTTTAAAGTCTGTCTCTCGTTTCAACTGTAGTGATCTTGTTAAAGGTGCAATCATACGTGGGCTTCTATCGCCCACAACTTATTCAGGCCCTACACAAAATTTACAGTGGTGCATTGCACCTGGTGTCAACCCGGCAATCATCCTGACATTTTAATATTCACAATTTCCGAAATTTTAAGGGTTCAAAATTCACACGAGGCGCCTGCCCGCTACAATACACTATCTGCCCCTGCAAATATTTCAATTTTTCTATTGTGTTCAATTTACAGCGTACGTTTTAGATACTGAATGCTTGCTGTCGGTATTTTCATTGCGACTTATAAAGTAGGGATGTAATTTTGTAAAATTACCAGACAAATTGCTATAGATTAGAACTGAAATAAAATCAAACTATTATGACGTCATCCTCCGTTTGCACAATAAGTTTCAAATGCTTTTATAATTACGTCATACAAAGAATTTATAAATATTCTTTTTGCACTAAAATAACCATACAAATTATATTACTTTAAGGTTGTAATTTTCATCATACACTATCTAGGCGGAGATACAATGGTACAATATTAAGTCTCCATTATTATAGTTTCTTTATAAGTATATATTATAAGTTTCTTTAAATGATATACAAAAATGATGTAAATGTTCTTAAGATCATTCACCGTATATGTATGGTACAGTTGTTTTTTATTCTGAATAATACATAATGACTCAAGTTAAGACAATAGGTGGCATTCACGTGTTTGAAACACCTAAAACATCATTAAAAAATGTTTCTGCATACATCGAAAACAACGAAAAACGTAGGATTGTAGCCTAACACACACATCACATTTCAACCTGCATCTTAATAGATAGGAAACACGCTTGTCGTCTTAAAAAAAGAGACAGTAATGACTATAAAATCTAAATATTAGGAATTAAAAAAATTCATGCTCAATAATAAAAATCCGTTTTTATTATAACTTTTCACATAGCAAATGATTGCTCAAACCTAATCATTTATTGTAATGACATGAGGTAAAATTTCATATAGTACAATATTCTTCACATCTTCTACAACCATATTAATATTCATAACCCTAAACCACTACGTCACTTCTTTTAAAAACAATCTCATCGGAAAAATTGGCAAGTTAAAAATGGTGGGTTTTTACCTGAATTCGGACCAAGTAACCCTTTCGCACACCAATCCCATTATCACTACTAAGTGGATGTCAAGCAACTGAATTCTTATTGTGGTAGCCATAGTGATACTCCCTTCGTAATATTACTGGAAGTTGCGGATATTTCAATGTCTGGAAAACACAAAACGTATTAATATTATTGTACATACTAAAGGGGGATTTCAGTGTATAAATGCTATTTCGGAAGGTTCAAATTCTTATTTTTTAAATGTTATCTGTCCAATGATTTGGTTATTTTTGATATTGAATGAATTTAAGGATGAAGCATCAATTAAATCTTTAACTGAACAATTAGAATTAAAAATAATGTGGTTTTTATTTGAAAAACAAAATAAAACTAAATTAAAAAAAGACTATGCATGAATTTACAAACCATATTGCATTCTCACACATTCTGTTGCAATATCTAATATAAGAGAATTACAGGATACTCTTTGTTGAGCAATGCTCAAGAGGCGGATATTATATTTCAGAAAGGTGTTTGTATTTTAGGAAACAATGTGACGAGTGTTGACATTGTATATCCGCAGTGCTTCTGGATATTAAGCGAGTCAATAATGGTGTTACTTTTACCTGCAATGCTATTCAATAAGAAGAAAGTATGCAGTTGTATAATAAATCTTAACAATACATCTGAAGACAAGAGAGTGCATTTCAGCAATTTTAGCTTTTCAAGATTTTTGTGAATGTTTTATGCATAGTATTGCATACTTTGTACGCATAGCAATGGCATATCATTATTTTCTATTACCAGGAGCAATGCTTAAAATGAATCAAATTATAAATTACTCTTTAATTCTTGTATTAGTTTTATTTGAGTGTACCGCAAATGGTAACTGGTTTAAGCTGTTAAAGCCTTAATTGGTTTTAAAACAATGAAGCACACTTACATATAAATCAGAAATCAGCAACCATGGTAATTATTTTCAACATTATATCTGATTAGTAAATCGGCTTTCATGTGGCATCAAAAATATACTACTTCCGGTTGACCCCAATGGAAATAAGCCCTTTTCTTTCTTGGGCTATCCTTGTCATTCCGTTTTATAGTCTTCTATGTTTAATTTAGACCTTAATGTTTTTTGTTTGTTTGTATATAATGTGTATGTTACATGTAGTTGATATGCCAAATTAAACTGAACTGAACTGAATCTTCGTGCTCCAGTCTTTATGTTTCCCATAACAGCTTCCCAATAACGCTTGGGCGACGAAGCAATGAGGATTAAATGCGTTGCCCAAGGACATAACTTGTTGGCCGTAGCGGGGCTCGAAGTCGCGATCTACTGATTCGGAGTCCTGCTCTGTTCCACTAGACTACACGAGCTCCTCGTAGGGTAATCTCTTTTACATCCTTTGCGGTCATTTTGATGAAAAAATATGGGGTACCCCTAAGGGTGGGTAAGGGTAGGCCGTCAAAGTTGGGATGTAGAGGAGGGGGGGGGGGGGGGGGTTGTTGCAACCCGGTGACATTTTTGACAATAATTTTGAATTGCCATTTTGAAAAAATGCATCCTATGAGGCTGACACTTTGTAGGGCTTGTTAGAATTATCATTTCCCTTCGTTATTTGCAAAAAAACCGAAGTTTTTGATATGAAGAAGACGGTAGGCCATTGAAATTTTTGTTATCACTCAGATACAATTACAGTTGAAATCATCAAATTTCAGTTCCGCGCAATTGAAAATACAACAAGAGAAGCAAATAGAAGAAAATCAAGCTTTGCGTATCTGCACAGTGACGTCAATGTATTTTTTCAATATCACTAAAATCTCTTTAGGTCTCAAACCTGACCTTGTGTATGCCAATTATGATTTACAGATTACAGATTATAGCAAATAAGAGTGACAGAAAAAGTGAGAAAAAGTTGTTATAACAGTAAATGTTTAATATTCAATTTCTCTTTAAATGTTATTGTGGCTCTTTATAGATTTATTGTAACACATTTTGCACACATTGTGATATGAAATTTGAACATTTTTTAAACTGTGGGGCATTGGCATGTAAGTGCTTTAGAAAAGAAGTTCAATAGTCCCATTAGCGGCAGTGAAATATAACATTACAAATTGATTAAGATGTAGTTGGTGATGAATTATCACCTTTGTTGACCTGACATTTTTGGGCCGTTCATGAGATAATCCCAAACATTCAAATTATGGCAGTTAAACAAGAATTCCCTTTAAAAAAGTCAGATTTGTTCTATCTTACATATTCTTATCATGTTATAAAACTACTTTATAGGCATTGTTTTGCTAAGATTTAATGACCATATTACGACTGATTCTGATACAATTTTTTTTTATTAATTTGCATAATTGTAACGTGCACTTCATGTAAAAAGGCTAAAAAGGGACATTTTATGCTGAACATCATTGTTTTGATGACAATGCTGGAAATTTATGTCACGTATGTGAAGTTACTAATTAGAAATGTCATAGTTTTCCAATTCTTATTCATTTTTATTGGCCTGTAAATGATACATTCATTAGATATACGATATTTCAACAAGAATTCCCATTTTGAAATAAAAAAATTGTCTTACGGTAACATTTTTCTGATGCTAAAAATCTTGCTTGTTGGGCATTGTTTTGTCAATTATGAATAACAATAGTTAAGTGAGGATTTTAAAACAATTTTTCTTTTACAATATTTGCATAATTCCAACGTGCACTTGATGAAAATGAGCCAACAATGAACATTTCATGTGTAAAATCATGTTGTGTTGACAAAACTGGAAGTAACTTAATGTAATGATTATAATGAAGTTACAGATGAGAAGTTTTATAGTTGTTCAATCTTAAATGGCCTAATAATGGCAGATACAATTAAATAATGTAATAGGATTTAATATTTCAACAGAAAATCCCTTTTTAAAAAGCCAATTTTGCATTAAATTAAAAATTCTTTATTTTATAAGCATGGTTTTATCAATGAATTAAGACAATAAATTATTTAAGATGAAACTGAAAGAAGGCAAACTAACCAACTTTGACAAGCTTACATTTCCCTACATTTTGAATATGTTGTTCGGGAGGTCATCAACAGTTAATTTCAACCAACACATCTTGTGTTGCAATTTTGTCTACGTCAAATGAACATATTTACTAGCTCAACACATCTTGTGTTGCAATTTTGTCTACGTCAAATGAACATATTTACTAGCCTATAGTGGCTACTTTGAAATCTTGAAACCTTTAGAAGCCATGTTGAGACCTTCAGACCCGTGCACAAAAGATTGATTTGCAATTGTACATTGTAATTCATTATTGTAATTGTCGTTGTGACTCATAATAGATTATTTAAAATATTTTTTGTGCATTTGTAAATTAAAATTTGCAAATTCATATTTTTTTTCATTTCAATAGGTTGTTATTATTATACATAGATATGAGGTCATGTTAGTTTATGGATTTAAATGTTGTTGTAATTAAGGATAATGAACCAGCAATATCGACATTTTAAAGTGGAATATTACACAATTTTTACAATGATTTCCCCTTCCATATACCAGGTGTCCCAAAAATGGTTACATGTAGAAAAATGACCATGTGCAAAAACAATAGTAGTTAGAGAAACGAAACTATTCATAAATTATATTACAACCCTCTTCTAGATACTTGTAAAATTGTGTTATCACAGCGTTATTACTTTTTGAGTTATCAATAAAGGTAGATACCTATGTCAGAAACGCATTTGTTCAAAATTCAACACAATAATAAGCATACACGTTTTGTGATATTTTCATGTACATTTTTTCCTAAATGATCATTATCAGACTTTATATTAAACCAAATTTGATAAAAAAATAATGACTAATAATTGAACTCTCTTTCAGTATATCTATTATGCAAATTAGGGATACCTGCATTTCATGCATTCCAGAATGAGTTGTTTACATTCAACCTGTCAATTAAGTTGTGGCGCGAAAGTTGATGAATACGCATAAAGCACAATCACATTTTCATGGTTCACATTAATACTTCAACTGTTTAAACTGCAAACTTGTCTAAATTTTGAAGAAAAAAATAATTCTAAACTTACAGGCCATTTTAGCAAAAGTCCGATCAACATTTCGAAATAACAGAAATAGCAAAATTTTGAATTGGTGGCAATTTTTGCCCAAGATCAGATTTCGAAATAATTTTCAGACATGTAGTAATTTATGACATCATAATTACGTAACAGCTTGTCAAATTTTCATGATTTTTGTATCAATGGGAAGAAGAAACCCTACCCTATACTATAATATACAACAACCTAAGTTTGGGTCTGTTAATTGTAAGTTCACATGGGGTTGAACTAGGGTTAAAATTACATCAATCGAACATGCTTCCGATTTTGTTGAATTTTGAAAAAATACGTTTCTGACATAGGTATCTATCTTTGCTGGTAAATCAAATAATAATAATGCTGTGATATTAAATTTTGCAAACATCTAGCAGAGATATTTATCATAAGTCATACTAAGTTTGAATTCTCCAACTGCTATATTTTTTGCAAACGACCATTTTTCTACATGTAACCATTTTTGGGACACCTGGTACTATGCAACAATGATCAAATTAACATTATTGCATACTAATAGTATGAAAGACAGGAGATAATTTAAAATAAATTAGATTCCATTCTATCATTATTTACGGTGTTCGTACTGGACTATGTCAATAACATATCATTTCAGTTTTTCAAAGTAGTAGCCTAGATTCAACAAAAAATAGAGCTTCAGTTTTCCTTTTCTAAAGTGAAAAACCATGTTTCTTTTTTGAACATGTTCAATCAGTATTATACGAGGTTACTATTTACAACATACTGTTTTCAATGTTATATGAACCAAGAGGTCTAAGTTTCAAATTTTAGCTGAATCGGTCAAACTGTATTTCAGAGCTGATTAAACGTTACTGTGTAAAATTAATTATGGTTACCATAATAAGACACATTTTCATATGTATCTCCAAAACGGAACTTTTCTCAGCAATGACATTTCACATGGTTATGAGGACAATATGGCCAAAACCATAGTCGGCCGCCAATCAAAATTTTCCCTACTAACCATTTGGTCGTAACGTCACCAAATATTTGCCATCGAATTTAAAGTATGAATTGGTAACAAACATTTGGTCCAATGTATATAAAGAGTTTGTTTCCAAAAGGGCCTAAATCCACTTTTCGTCAAAATTGAGTTATTGGTGCCATAGTGTAGTACTATAATAGTAGTAATATAATTGAACCAAGCCATTTTCCCCAAAAGTTGCTTTCATAGAGTTTACCAGTACACAAAAATCTGTGTTTGTTTCCAAAAGGGCCTAAATCCACTACAGTTTGTTTCCAAAAGGGCCTAAATCCATTTTATGGTGTAAACAAACCTCTCAATAAAAAATAAGCAATAAAGTTTTGATTTCCATAAATGATTTCACTGTAGTGAGTGGACCTATCCCTAACTTGTGAAGCAGTAAAAACTCAAAAATAAATTAAACATGACAGGAAATTATCTGTTTACTGATTTTCAGATGGATTTAGGCCCGTTTGGAAATTAACTCTAAATGAAGAAAGCATCCCCAAAAAGAACAAAAGTCAACATTGGGTAAAAATTTAGTTATTGGTGCCATAATGTAGTACTAAAGTAGTAATTTCATAAAACCAAACTATTTTTCCCAGAACTTGCTTTAATTTAGCTTGCCCTTTTTTAGCTTTTCCAAAAGGGCCTAAATCCACTTCATGGTGAAAATAAAACTCTTTATAAAAGTATATTATAAAGCTCGATTTCCGTGAGTGGTTTCAGTTTTGTCAGGGTGGTAACGCCTAACATTTAATGCAATAAAAACTTGAAAATGATTTTACCATAACAAGGAATACGTTTTTGCTAATTTTCTTAGAACTATGAAAAGTGGATTTAGGCTCTTCATATGGCAATTCAATAACATGTGCAATCTAGCGCGAAATTTTATTTGGTCTCAACTCGGTGTTGACGTTATTTTGTTTGGAGTCATTCGTCATTTTGACGTCACGACCAAATGTTTGGCAGGGAAAATATTTTGTTTGGAGGCCGACTATCATGGTTTCTGCCAATGAGCAATATTTTGATACCAAGATCACAAAAAGTTTGAAAAAAAGTTGAAGCAATCGGTCCATGCTCCTTTGATTCGTACCCATACCATTATTTAGGGAAAAAACCTTCCTTGCATGTTCCCTATGACGCTACAGTTAAATAAAAAAAATAAAACGTAACATTTAAAAATTAAAAATTTGTGCAATTACTCTTTGTCTTGTTCTGATCTCAAAAGAAATAATGTTCCATTATCCTTTCGACACATTCATATCAGTTGAATTCTTTTTTAAAAATAGCTTGAAAGGTAAAATAACCGCAAGTGCATTTTAAATATAACTTGAGTTTGCAAAATGGCTAGGAGACTGCCGCTTCAACTGTTTCTCTTTCCGTTTCAATCAACGTTTATTTGAACGGTGTCTTCACATCAAAATATTAATACAAATAGTCCCTATCGTGATCACGGGATAGGGAAATTTGGATGTACAAATAATCACATTGGTTCGAGTTTATGTATTAATTTAAACTTTTAATCTTCAAAAAGCAAGAAATAACACATCATTTCTGCTAATCTGAAATATACATGTATAATAAGGGAGATAGTCCCTTTAGGCTTTAACTTGCTTTTGGGTTTATTTTTCAACTTTCAGAAATATATAGTTATACGTTCGCCTTCAATAAGCTAAATATTTGAGTGTGGTTGATCCATCATACTACTATAAACATTTCTCAACAACTTTTAGTATGCCACTCACAAATACGTGTACTTCGAATGTGAAGTAGTCTCTTTTAAGTGCTAATTTAAAACGCAATGTTGTATAATTTTTGTAAAAAAAACACCACGGGCTCTATCAATTAGGTACTGATATAAAAATTAGTTTGCTGTAGATTTTCTAAACATTGACTGGAACTTCAATTGTGTCCCCTAGGGTGTTTTCACACATTATATGCATAGTGCAAAACACCCTAAAGAGACAGTATATTTGTTTAAGCGATAGAGAATTTCAAATTATGGTGGAACTATTATGAAAACTAACAGTGTAGTAAAAAAATATGATTTGAAATATGTGCCGGCCAAGAAAGAAAGAAAATATAAATATTGTGCTTTAATTGCTATTATTATGAGAGAATGGCAAGCTGTTTGGCAAGCTTACTTGTTACTACTGCACACTTTTACAACTTATATATTTTCATGTTTCAAAAATTACATGACAAATTAATGAATGAGAAACGTCTCATTAAGTTGTCAATTTGTAAACACTGACAAACAGCAACCTCTCCCGGATCAATGTGATTAATGTCCAGTGTCAAAGTAGATTTTTAACGTGCTTGTTTTTAACGTTTTTACATGCTTGTTCTATTTTCCAGGAACAGTGGTTTTATAGTTTTATAAAATACCTCTTTAAGCATATTTGACGTTGGCAAGCTTTGGTATGCATTGGTTTGTACATTGATCAAGCGTTGTAATCTTTGTTGAATCATTTCAAAGCCTTGACACCTGTTCTCACTGTATCTTTATTTTAAAATATCCCCACATTGGCACTAGTGTTCTCCCATCATACGTCCCAATTGAGCAGACAGAATCTTTTCGTATGCGATCCTGTCGGATTGCTTCTGGTTTCAAACATATTAAAAGGGCTTGCAAATAGATAATTCTTAATAACGTATATTTGTATTCCATCTAACCCAGTCCAGATAATTTAAGAAATACCTCAAAATCTATATCTTGTTCAGACTGCTATGTAAGATTGAACACACCAATAATGAGATAGTTGATTAGATGCAGTTCTTGTCACGAGATTGCACAACCAATTACAGCTCAAGATATAACTAATTAATGGTTATCAAACCAAATTCTATCCACTATTGCCTGTTTTTTGAAGTTCATCTTCAACTTAAAGCAGGTCACCATTTCCATTTTAAAAAGAATGGTCATGACTGGTTCACATTTATTGAATGGTTAACGTTTTGCGAGACTATCTGATAAGTTAAGTTGTAATATCCACGGGCATTAGTCCAAAGAAGTATTGACATCATGGTAAATACAAATATAGACGAATAATACTGAAGTCACTAGTATTATCATAAACCAAGCAGTTTTAGCAAAACAAAGTACTGACACACCGTGTTCCATCCCTTGTTATCATGACAAAAAATAAAAGCAATACAATACTTTAAATATATATAAATGTGCCTATTTTGTCGGACATGTCCAATCTAGTCAATATACAACATATTTAATAAAAACAGAAGTTCAAGGATGGCAATGTTTTTAATAAAACTTTGACAATCTTTGTTTATTCAAATGGCGAAAAAATAATCATTCCGCATGATTTTAACCTGTCATTAATATCTTGCAACACTCGTTAACCCGCAACCATACGTTTATTTGGTTTCTAAACTATATTACTTTAAAATTGCTAGTTGAGCCATACATTTCAAAGTTTATTCAAATTGGCACAATAGTTTTTAAAAGAAGCATAGGTAGTGATAAATGTAGGAGTGAAAAGGGAGAAAACAAATATTACCCCTACATAAAAAAGCTTACGTATGTATTAAACATTTGACGTCGAAGTAAATAATTATTCATGGGTGAATGGAACGTTTCCCAGAAAATAAGATTTCCTTTATCGTACATGGCGGCGAAGTGGTAAACAAAAATGACAAAAAGGAATCATTTGACGTCAAGGTATTTTCTTATTATCCCTCAAATCTTTTTTTAGTCTCAAAACTGACCTTGTCTATTATAATTTTGATAAACAGATTACCGAAGGGAACATTTCAATGCATTATTTTTTTTATTCACGTTTCAAAACATCTTAAACAGGGTCAGTACAGTTGCAAGGAAAGTAGATAAAATAATTTCATACTAAGTCCTCGGGGTATCAGTAAACAGATTCTTTTTTGTCAATTTGGGAATTGTTCCTAAAATATCCATATTTAAACAAATGAAAATATAGTACTCAGTATATTAAAAGTTTGTAGTCGGACTAGCGCCATCTCGAACTAGCGCCGTGTCGGACCAGCGGGTTCCCCAAAATGGAAAATACCTTGGTGAAATTCATGCATTTATTGTTCACGATCTGGCAATATCGTATGTATATGCATGAATTATAGAAACTCATTTATAAAGAAGTTCTCAAGAGGCGGATATTATATTTTAGAAAGATGTTTTTATTTTAGGGAAACAATGTGACGAGAGTTGACATTGTATATCCGCAGTGCTTCTAGATATTAAACGAATCAATAGTGATTGTTTTTTTTTAACCTGGCATGAAGTCAGCGGTTGGAAAGTATGCAATGACCGTGTAATACTTTACATCATAACTGATGCCAAGAAAAACCAAAACAAATAATATAATTTTAAAGAAGAAATGTATCTGCTCTTTATAAAACACTAAAAAGAGTCAATTCAAGAGCATATTATCCTTAAAACGCCATAGACAAACCATACAAATTAGATACGGCAATAATATACTAAAGAACTTTGGGGGAAAAAAAAGAAAGGACCTTAATAATGCTGACATCATATTTACACTTAAAATTCAAATTATATCCTGAGACATCCTTGCCATTGTTTTTTTATTAACCTTCACTAACCTTGACCATTGCAATAATTAAAAAGGTAATAGTAACTGCTTTTAGTAGTGCTAATTTGTTCAGACACATCTCGATATATTAATTAAATGTCCAAGGATGACATTTCTTCTAATAATACTTCATATTCAAGGTACCATAATATACTTGTATTATACTTCAACATGTTCAAAAATGTTGTGCTGTCTCACCTGGTTATAAACCATTATAATCGATATATATACTCATGTTTATTTATCCTGTTATGAATTAATGACAGAATAAACATGTCAATTTCAAGTTTACAGGAGTGAAACCCCTAAGGAAACGCCGCTGAAGAAAGTACACTCTTAAAAAGAAAGGATCAAATTGATCCGATAAAGTATCAAATATGAGCTTACCCTTTTCCGGATCAATTTTGATCCAAATTCTCCTCAAATTTGATCCTTTTTGGATCAAAAAAGAGTGTGTTTGATCCGAAAAGGATCAAATTTGAGGAGAATTTGGATCAAAATTGATCCGGAAAAGGGTAAGCTCATATTTGATACTTTATCGGATCAATTTGATCCTTTCTTTTTAAGAATTAAAAGTTGTTACGTGACCAACACATTTTAGCAAAGTTGAATCAAATTGACACAATAGTGTAGCATATTAATAAGTGATATATGCAAGAACAAAAAATGGAAAAGTATTTTCCTTACATAAAAACTTACGTATTAAAAATTTAACTGACGTCAATGTATTTTCTTATTTAAAATATTGTTGGTTTCAAACCTGACGTTGTCTATAAAATCTGATGTACAGATTACAGCAGGGAAATGTGATAGATGGAAACGTCATTTAATTTTTTTAAATCACATTTTAAAATATCTTGAAAAAAGTCAGAACAGTAGCAGGGAAAGTAAATTAAATTACTTCATAGTTAATCCTTTAGGGTATCAGTAAACAAATTACTGTTTGTTTTTTTATCTGGGACATTTTTTCCCAGAATTTCTACAGTTTAAAAGAAAAATGAAAATAGAAAATAAATCCTCAACCATGATTATTAAGAACTATATAATATACTTTCATCTAAGTAGTGTATTTAAAAGTTGTTTTTCTTGTTTAAATGCGATGGCTACAATCCTGAAAGAAGTTGAAACAATCTTTATCCCATTTTTGAAAGAACAATAACAAATATTTAAAAACAAATTAACAGGTTATTTGTATACCTACAAAACACTATTCCTAAACAAAATTATGCGTAAAATATTTTTAACGTTATTTACGGGAACACATTTTAGAATATCATATATGCATAGTAAGTTTAATATAATCAGGATACATAGCGCCTTAATGTTACCGCACTGTCAGTTGCTTCTGCTTTAAGGGTAACTTGAAAGGTTAACAACCGCATATGTGTAATTGAAATCCATCTGATATATAGCTTTGACTTTACAAAAAAGTAGGAGTCTCTGTCTGTCATGGCAAATATTACTTTCCATTTTCTATTGGGTTGCATGATACCTTTGCAAAAACTGAGTATTTGCAGTGTGAATTTGTGTATCGCATTACATACAGTTGTATAAACAGAAGCATTTCGGGTAGGGTTAGGGTATAGTGTTTGATAGGACCTAAAGTATACTTTTTCCCGAATTTCTATTAATGAGGTAATTCTGGAAATAAAGATGTTGAAGTGGTTTCGAATGAAGCGAAATTCAATCATGTTCTTAATATCGGATTTTTATTACTATAAATTGAAATAATGATTATAATGAACAATTTTGCTATAACAGATATAGCTGTTGTTTTCTATTTTGTTAATAAATACAGAGACTGATAATTCTTACATTTACCGAAAGTTAATGTTTGTACCATGCAGATAGTTGTGATGACTTTAAACCCTCCCCCTCACTGTGACACACCTCACACCCTGACCCTATACCTTGGGGTAGTACCCCTAATTGTTGCATCAAATTGACTACAAATTGATTAATTTAATGAATATGGTCAGTTGCTTTTGAATTTTTATATATAAGACTGGGAACAAATTTGAGGGGAAATTACAACCTCCCTCCACTAAGTTAGACGATGGTTATAAATCATATTCTTTCGTCTATTTCATAATAATTGTACATATTTCTGGTCACTGTGATCAAAGGTTGTTTACAGTGTGTGCCAATATTGTCACTGGAATTCTTTTTGTGTATACAAGTTTATATCAACTGAATATATACTTATTTCGAGTGTCAATACGATTTTAAACCAAGTTTCACTGACGTTATATTCACGTTAAAATCCAGCTAGTGTCCTTTAATATCATACAGTGCGGCTCCATTTACTATAGATTTAACTTTTAAGTGAACAGCTGCTTGTGTGTGTAAATGGAATTCATCTATATATTAAAAAAGACCTTGAGTTTAAAAAGTGGTTAAGGGACTAGGCTTGTTCAAATCCATAGTATACGAATTGTTCAATGTGAATGTTTAAATTCAGTGGCGTGCCCAAAGGGGGGGGGGCACATACCACCTCCAGTTTGGTGAGTCAGTCGGGGGGGAAAGGGTCATTCGGGGATTTATAAAATAAAAAAGAGATACAAAGGGAGAGAGAGAGAGAGAGAGAGAAAAGAGGAGAGAATAAATCAAAAGAAAAGAGAAGAGAAATAATTTTAGAAATCATTGAAAAAATCCCTTGCCGTGTGCATGTGAGACCTTCTTTTTTATTTTTGCCTTTTTTTGTTTGTCACTTTTTAAAAGCTACGTATAGAATGTGGGGTGTAATATTTTTCTTTTTAGCCTTATGTCATTCTAGGGAACTGATGTTTGTGCCCCACCACTCAACTCAAACATCTTGGCCACTCTTTAAACTCGTCGGTTTATAAGTGCCTAGAAGTAGTCTAGAATTATTCTTTCTTTGGACGTAACGTACCGTACCATTCCGTGTTACTAAAGTGAAAATTATGTGTCGTAAAATAGCATGTATACTATTGTTAAACACTAGAAGATAATATACAAAAATGAATTTCATGGTAAGTGGTACAAGAAATCGTAATAGCCTGTAAAATTGTTTTGTTAATATGAATACACCACACAATAATAGGCTTACATGACTAGAGGGCGCTATTAAAAGAAATTACAATTTAAAAATATGCTTATTTTACAAAAGCTGAGAAAATTATTTTGTTTACAACACATTTAAACTCAAGCAGTGTGTACCACGTAGCTGCAAATGGTTACCTTCCCTTCTCTATAAAGTTGAATTATATATACATGTAGATGGGGACGTATGAAGTTGTTTTCTGAATCACTTCAAACTATTAAAGTAGCACTTCAGACATACTTAAATGTTGTCAGAAAGCAAATGAAATTAGTTTACATAATACATATAACTGTTTAGATACCTTAAAAACTGTTTAAAAGCCACTGTGAACTTGTTGCATAAAATTTGTTTCTCGAAGAAACAAACAGATTGTATTAGAAAAATTATTCATTCTTGTTAGCGATATCATGAAAAAAATAAGAATGTTGAATTCATAAACTTTCCCTTATTTGAAAGGCTATTTAAATGGCTACAAGAAACAGCTTAAGTGATCTCATTAATGGAAAAGTCTACCGAGCAGTCTAATAAGGCTATTTTAGTAAGAGCGTGTTGATCACTTTTCAAAAATAGCAATTAGAGAAAACAGGCTTTAAAGTTTGGGTTTGTGAAAGCATCAATTTAATCGATTACTATTCAACTATACACAAAATCTCCTTAGCAACGGGTACTTAGGAGCACTCAATCATCATCAAATGTAAAACAGACATTGTGAAGATACATATCTTTAATTCAGTTACAAAAATATGGCAAATTAGGGATTTGTTTAATTAATATGGATGTTTTTTCTCTCGATCTCAAAATTGCGAAAACGAGATTGACACGGTGTTAGAAAATTTTCAAAAAATCATCTTTTTTCGCAATTTTATAGAAAACGGCTTGGTAGGAAGATTTTTAAAACTTTGAAGATTCATAATATTACAAAATCTCAAATTCACCCTAGACGAAAATGTTACCACTTCTCAACTTCAAAGCCTGATACCTCAGTTATCAGATCGTCGCAAAGTTCCCCTTTTCGGTGTGAGTCATCACATATAGAACTTGTGTATAAGATTTGTTTTTGGATGTTATTTTGATGTTGTTAGAGGAAGGAAAGAAAGAAAGAAAACCAGCAATGTTATCGGGTAACCCGGATGAGAGTGTATCAGCCTGGCTGCAACATTTCCAGAACCTTCTTTGGAAACAACCAACTGTCCCAGACACTGACGATGACATCATACCTGTAGTTGAAAGTACATTCCCAATTCAAGTAAACAAATTTACCTTAAGATGAAGTTGAGTCCGCTTTACTTCAAGCCAATCCAGGTGGGGCCATTGGACTTGACAATATTCCTCTTCAGCTTTGAAAGTCCAAGCAGTTTCAAGTCCAACTACTCAAAATCTGCAACAGAGCACTGATTAATCATGAGATACCTAAACAGCGGTCACTGAGCATTTGCTGAGTGCCATCATTCCAATCCCTAAAAAGGAGACCTCTCACAGCCAAACACCTAATTATAGAGGGATTAGCCTCTCCTGCATCGGGGCAAAGGTCTACAATCAAATGTTGTTGAATAGAATACGTCCACACGCAGACCCACTTCTTCGTTGGAACCAAAATGAATTCAGAGAAAAACGTTCTACTATCTCCCAGATTCCTGCGTTGAGAAGAGTAATTGAAGGAATGAGAAATAGAAATCCACCACTGTCAGCCGTGTTCATTGACTTCTCCAAAGCCTTGATTTGACATCCTTTGTGCCTAAGGTATTCCTGATCCCATCATTTTGGCTATTATAGTGATTTATGACAAATCTGCAGCCATAGTCTTATCACCCGACGGAGAGACTGAACCTTTCGATACTTCAGCCGGTGTGCTCCAAAGTGACACCTTGGCCTCATTCATTTTCATTACAGTTCTTGATTTTGATATGCGCCACGCACTTGCAGATATCAGCAATGAAACAGGAATTCTGTTGGAGCCCAGATGGAGCAGACGACATCCAGAAATCCAGCTTCATGATCTCGATTTCGCCGATGACATAGCTGTCCTAGCATCATCTATTAGCAAAGCAGAACTCGTGTTACAGAGTGCTGAGGCAGCATCAAATGCAGTCGGTCTACATTTGAATGAGGGGAAAATTACAACCCTTCTGATAAATATTCCATCGTCGGTCTGGGGTTTCATAAGACTATCAAAGGAGTTGAACTGGAAAATGTACCTGAATTCAAATACCTAGTTTCATATATCCAGGACTCTTTTCATGACTTCAAATGTAGGAAAGCCCACTGCAAGCATGGGTTGCCTGCAATAAACTCCACAAGATCTAGAAATCCTAACTAGACCGAAGGCCTTAAATCAGATTCTTCAAACCTGTGTGGTAATCATTCTGTTGTATGGCTCAGACACTTGAAAGATCGTATAAACAGGTGCTGCACTCAACTTTTACGGAGAGTGCCGAATATCAGTTGGAAGGATCATATTCCTAACATCACAGTATACGGTGATATCCCAATATCTTCAACAATCAGGCAACGCCGTTATGTTTTACTTGACACTGTAATCGCACCACCGACCGACCCATCTCTCATTTGATTTTCTGGACTCTTCCGGGTGGGAAATCAAACAGAGGCAGAAGTCTCCTTCAGTACACTGACACTATCAACATTGATCATAACCTAGCTTTACAAGAGATCCAATATATCATGTATGACAGGGAAATTTGGTTCGAATATGTAGCTAGTGCTTCTTCCAATCCGTCAACGGACGACCAATGGTAATGATCAGAAAAGGATATGCAAAAAGGGAAACTTTACCTATATATTTTTGATCTGAAGAAGACGGTAGACCATGAAAATTGTTTATCACTCAGATACTATTACAGTTGTAATCATCAAATAGCAATTTGGTAATAAAGAAAAAAAATAAAAAACAAGAGAAACAAATAGAAGAAAATCAAGCTTTGCGTATTTGCCACATCTGCACATTGACGTCAATGTATTTTCCCATTATCACTAAAATCTCTTTAGGTCTCAAACCTGACCTTGTGTATGCCAATTATGATTTACAGATTATAGCAAGTAAGAGTGACAAATTGAAAATGTACTGTTATTAAATCATTCTCTGAATGAACTAAACTGGCCTCTAGGGGGCTGAGAAACAGTAAATGTTTGATATTCAATTTCTCTTTAAATGTTATTGTGGCTCATTATAAGTTTATTGTAACACATTTTGCACACATTGTGATATAGAATTTGAACATTCTTCCCTTTCATTGTATATCTAGTGGCTTCTTCTAAATCTTGAAACCTTTAGAAGCCATGTTTAGACCTTCAGACCCCTGCACAAAAGATTGATTTGAATTTTGCAGTTGTACATTCTAATTCATTATTGTAATTGTCATTGTGACTCATGATAGATTAGTTAAAATATATTTTGTGCATTTGTAAATTGAAGTTTGCAATTTTTCATTTTTATTCATTTCAATAGGTTGTTATTATTATAATACATAGATAGGAGGTCATGTTAGTTAATCGATTTAAATTGTGTTGTTATTAAGGACAATGAATCAGTAATATTGACATTTTAAAGAAGAATATTATTAAATTTTTACAATAATTTCCCCTTCCTAATACTATGCACTAATGATCAAATAAACATAATTGCATACTAGTAGTATTAAAGACGGGAGAAAATTTACAATAATTTACATTCCGCTCTATCATTATTTACGGTGTTCTTATTCTAATGACTGTGTAAATAATATATCATTTACTATTTTTAAATTATTAGTCTAGAATAAACAAAGATAGAGTTTTTCCTTTTTGAAGGGAAAAACTTTTTTCTTTTTTGAACATATGCAATCAGAATACCAGGTTATTTCTTTCCTGAATTTACAACATACTGTTAATTGGTACCCGTACCATTATTTAGGAAAACACCTTCCTCGCATGTTTGCTATGACGCTACAGTCAAATTAAAAAGCTAAAACGTTTTCTCAGTGCAATTACTCTTTGTTTTGTTCTGCTCGGAAAAGAGATAATGTTTCATTCTCCTTTTCATACATTCATATCTCCTTAATTGTTATCCAGTTTAAAAATAGTTTGAAAGGTAAAATAACCGCAAGTGCCTTTTAAATATAGCTTGAGTTTGCAAAATGGCTTCAACTGTTTCTCTTACAAATTCTATCAAACATTATTTGAACGGTGCCTTGACTCATATCAAAATATAATTACACACAGTCCCTATCGTGATCACGTGATAGGGAAATTTGGATGTACAAATAATGACATTGATGAGAGTTTATGTATTAATGTATTTTTTTAATTTTCAATAAGCAAGAAATAACACATCATTTCTGCTAATCTGAATTATACATGTATAATAAGGGGGATGGTCCCTTGAGGCCTTTATTTACTTTGGGGTTTATTTTTCATCTTTCAGAAATATATAGTTATACGTTCGTCATCAATAAGCTAAATATTTGAGTATGGGTGCTTTGGTCCATCATACTACACTCCCTTATCAACATGATCAATAGTATTGCAACATAGCGTAAATCCTGGTGTTTGCGAGTATAACTTACCCATAGTTATTATTTGATTTCTCATTTATCTGAGCAATGTTACCAATGTGTGTTGTCCAATGCTCTAAAACAGTCCCCTTAGCTTGTTTTGGCCCATAGGTATTTTTTTTTGGTTTCAAAATGGCGACGTTATAAGAGATTATGAATGAAAGCCTCAGGCACATTGTAGCCGTGAGAAACGAAGGAATCCCTTTTTGGTTTACGACTGTACGTTTTGTTTTTTGCTGCCAAATGACTTCTCCAATTAGTAGACTTCACAGGGACTCCAGTAATGCCGATACCTTGCGTAAAAGCAGTCGATCGTGAAAGATACCATATATGGAAAATCATCGACCATTTTACAATAACAGGCTTTTGCCATTTAGCCCTTTGGCCATTTCGTTCGCTCAGCAGTGACAGGATAATGGAAAAACATGCGATTAATCATTATTGGGGGGAAATTTAAAGATATAGACTCATAATGTGTAGAGTTACGAAAGGGAAACAATTGACCTCGCTTGTACACAGGCAGCGAAAAGTTGAGATGGCGAATTTGTCGAAAAACATGACAGCGGCCCTGAATTGACGCCATATTGTTTTCATTAAGGAGTGTGGGTCTATTTAAGTTTTGATAATTAAAGAATAAGTGTTTTGAGTGTTAAATATGAAGGTTACGACCATTGTAACCTCTCTTTGATGACAAAAATTGGTGCATTTCTCATGGTTTGAATTTCATTGGAATGTATTGAATCGAAAAATTTGCGTCAACTGACGGAAACATCGATAACATCCAATGTATCGTCATTCTGAGCAAACCAATGTTAAAATGTTTTAGGAACATGTCAACAGATTGTAAATTACCATTTATCGTTCTTGAAAATGACGTCACACCCGGCTGCACACATGTTTTAATGACATATTCTTCGAAAAAGGCTTTAGCAGTATCAATCTAAACGCACATGCGCATGACGAAAATCCGAAGTAAAACACGTGAGATATCATTAACCGATGAGTCTTGAATAACAAACATTTCAAGAGACGGGAGTTGATCAATTTTAATTTTGATCCTCGATAGATATCAGCTCTCAAAGAATTGCTAATTCTGAATGGCATTGTAGAAGCGAACAGCCGCCATCATTAAATTTATGGCTAGACCCCCAGTTATTGAAATAAGTGTCAATTGATCAAAATAATTAAAGAAAAGAAACATGGAAGCGACTTCATAAAGATATTATTATAACTTCCATAACAAATTTTTCATACCAACGTTTTGAAAACGCCATATAAATTTTGCGCCAAAATCACAGTCGACGATGCTGCAATACTTTAGAATAGTGTGTGTACTATAAACATTTCTCAACAACTTTTAGTATGCCACTCACATATAAGTGTACTTAGAATTTGAAGTAGTCTCTTTTTAAGTGCTATATTAAAACGTAATGTTGTATAATTTTGGTAAGAAAACACCATGGGCTCTATCAATTAGGTAATGCTATAAAATGTAGTTTTCTGTAGATCTTCTAAACATTGACTGGAACTTCAATTGTGTCCCCTAGGATGTTTTCACACAATATATACATAGTGCAAAACACCCTAAGAAACAGTATTTTTTGATTAAGCGATAGAGAATTTCAAATTATGGCGGAACTATTATGAAAAATAACAGTTTAGTGAACAATTGGGCAAACTTACTTGTAACTACTGCATACTTTTACGACTTATATAGTTTCATGTTTCAAAAATTGCATGACAAATTTTCAAGAACGACAATTTTGGTGAGCTTTCCTTATGCTTGTATTTCTCCATCAGCCATTAGTGATACAATATTAGAGATAATAATAGAACAATCAAAATTAGACCATATGATATTAAGGCCTAGCCTACTCCTTATTAGTGATGACGGCTAATATGCCAAACTTACTTCACTATCATTCCATTACTTTCTTATTATCTTAAAATTGTCTACATATTTCCAGTTAGAAAATCGATAATCGATACAGACCTCTAATTCACTGTAATTGATCATCTCCTGTAAACAATAACATATACCTAATATGAATTCATCAGCTCTCTTGATTTAAAAGTTATTAAACAATCCGATATTTAAAAGCTCATAACTCAAAAGTAGTATTTTGGTACTTTACCACTTCTTCAACTAATGTTATCAATTAATGAATGAGAAACGTCTCATTAAGTTGTCAATTTGTAAACACTGACAAACAGCAACCTCTTCCTGATCAATGAGATTAATGTTCAGTGTCAAAGTAGATATTTAACTTGTCATGGTTTTTACATGCTTGTTCCATTTCCCAGGAACAGTTGTATTATAGTTTTATAAAATATCTATTTAAGCATATTTGACGTTGGCGAGCTTCGGTAAGCATTGGTTTGCTCATTGATCAAGCGTTGTTGGGTCATTTCAAAGCTTTGACACC
>JXSR01S015681.1:139863-152692 GCA_000969725.1 Ophiothrix spiculata
TATGTGTTTTTATGGAAATAAATGAATCTGAATCTGAATCTGAATGAATCTGAATCTGAATCTGAAGATTAGGGTAAGGGCTGTGATTGGAGATTGTTTTAGGGTTTGGGTTAGGATTTAGGTTTAAATTTAGGGTAAAAAACAAATAGTTACTACATAGGGCCGTACGAAGGGGGGCAAAGATATTTACCGTCCCGAAGTTCATATTTCGTCCCGATGTATATACCGTTTTTTGTTTGTAATTGCGCGTACTATTTTCAGCCAAAAATTGATATATAACCTTGACATTTGTACTAAAATTGGCTTTTTTTAACTAAAAATTTACGGGACAGTAAAAGAAGTAAAATATCGTCCCGATATTTTAAAATTTGTCCCGCCGGCGTCCCGCTTTTCGAGCCAGGCCCCCCCCCCCCCCACCGACCACCGCTTCGTACGGCCCTGTTACTACAGGAACCGAAATATATATATATTTTTATCTATATCGGAATCCAACTTTTTATTTTACCTACAAAATGTACTTTGTTTAATCAGGATAATGAAGTTGATTTTAGTGTTCCATCCATGTCAGGTGAAACAAAGGCAAATACCTCTTAATGATGACCTTTCCCGTAGGCTGCTGTATTCTTAATGTTGAATAGGACATCAGAACAAATTGTTAAATATATATATATATCCTAGTATATATCCTAGTTGGTGAGACAATATCAGTTAAATGAGTCAGCACACAAGAATCTGAAGACTACCCAGATGTTTTAAGTACAGGTCAAAGGAAATGCCATTTTTTCTGATGTAATAACCTTTTAAATCTCGAGTTTTATCAATTGAGCTAGGAAAATTAATTTCAATTTCCATATTACCCTTTGGATATGAAACCGAACTGTGTGAAAAAACTGCAAAAGGATTATTGCATTAAGCTCTTTGTTTTCCCGTTTCAACCAAAGATATCGAGTATTTGATGCAGTTGTATGCATATGTTTTAAAACATACGATTTATTGTAACATTATTTATGAATAATTCTCATCATATGAAAAAAAAAACCATATATAAAAGTTCTTGAATATGAAGTGTGCCTTTTGTCGTGTTTATCTAATTGCATTTTTAATCTTCATCGAATCATAAAAATTTGTTTACTCTGAAATAATGGTGAAATCGGCCCAGGTGGGTTTTACTTAGCTGAAGTTACCTTTTCCCGGCCCCCTGACCATTAATTGAGGTCACTTAAGGTGTTTTTGTTAGCTAATTAAATAGCCTTTCAAATAAGGGTAAGTGTGTGACTTCATTTTTTTATTTTCCACATTATAAAGCCAACAAAAATGTATAATTTCTCTGTTAAAACCTGTATAACCGAGAAAAATACATCAAATCTATCCAAAATAGTGCGTACTACTCTTGCATGCATTCTTTGATGAAGTCGGTCCGGTAATATAATAATTGTAACAGATCTTGTATTTTCTAAGAATTGTGTAACGTTAACTTTGCGACCTAATGTATTGAATTTAATCGATAACTTCAACTTATCACTCTTAAAGTAATCGAACGGAGCTTGTGTTCAAAGGGAGTGACCATAGATATGTGACACCGATGTCTTTGACTAAATAATGAAGAATATCTGTGTTAATAAGCCCTCTTAGACGGACGTTTGCAAAACATTATGTAGCTTATATACAAACAGTATTGATAAATATTATGTGGGATGTTCAGTACTAGCTCTTTCTCATGATAAAAACCAGCTGGCAAAAATAAAATTCAAGTTTCAAGTTTACTTTTATAGATTTAGAAAGTTCAAGCTTAAATATTTGCGCATATTAAACTTATTAACTACTTTGAATCACCGATTCGGACTAGTACCATGTAAATTAAAAATAACAGGTGATATTAACGGGCTTGGAGCACCTGTGACTCAAACATCCTACACACTAAGAGACATGATACTGCATAAGTCAGAACAGTTTAAATTTTAGCATGATATCCTCAGTATACAAAGTTTAAGTGCATCACTTTGAGTAGAAACATACAAGTTGTTTGAAGTCGTGTTTTCACACAAATATAGAGATACATAAAGAAAGGAAGAAAGAAAGAATAAATATGCGATCGCAAGCAGGTACAATTACTGATCACCCAAGGAAGAATTAATACATAAATAAAAAAATAAAAAAAATCAAAGTGAGAAAGAAAGAAAGAACGAAAGAAAAATAAAGAAATAAGAAATACATAAATAAAAAATAAATGAATTAATGAATTAATATATAAAAATAAATAAAAGAAAGAAAGAAAGAAAAATATAAAAATAAATACATAAATAAGTAAATATATACATAAATAAATAAATAACCAAATAAATTAATAATCAAATAAATAAATAAATGAATGAATAAATAAAAACAAAAATAAATAAATAAATAAATAAATAAATGTATAAATAAGTATATAAATTAATAAATAGAAAACAAATTTATAAAAAATCTAGATATATAACCTTAAACGTATTCATAGGGACATTGTCAATATAATCAAAGTTTCTATTCAATTTTTTTTTTCATAACACATTCGAATTGTAATCTGTTTCCAAAGTAAAAGGACACCAAGATCACATTATGGGTCAAACGGGCTTGGAGATATTGAAGACTTAGTCCACAAAATGCATTTTTCTACAAAGTGCTATGCAGCGGAATGTGGCTTAATTTGGTGTTTTAATGGCGATCACTGGCCCATTTCTTACTCGGAGCTGCTCATTTATCAAATCATGCAAACACTTAATCACCTGTAATATAATTATTCTATAACTGAACATTAATTTTTTAAGTTACAATTTTAATTATTTTCAATATCTTACACTCCTAGATAAAGAGTTTAAAGTAAGTCACTTCAGTACATTTCAACCCAGCACGGAATTGGCCACACTTAACATTAAGCATATGCATTTCTAAGATACATGAATAAATTTCAACCCAGAACGGAATTTTCTCAATTGTTCAAGCCTACAATGCAGTTGTAAGAGTTTATTTGCAGGTTTGTTTATGTGATATATGTTTCCAAAACCGGATCTACTGTAATCATTCAGTATATAGTAGTGCGAAACACAAGGTGAATACAATTAATATCTCAGATTCTGTATTTTTTTAATATTTCTGTAACTTTTAGTTTATATTATCGGAATATGTGATGACTCACCCCGAAAGGAGGGACTTTGCGACATATCACTTTTCAATAATAAGAATTTCCAGCAGATTTTCTCTTGTCAAATTTGATCCCCTTGATCAATTTTAACAAGCAAGTTGTCATTTTTAAGCTTAGAAAATGCTGCAACAGATGAAATGAAAAAAAAAAAAAAATATATCATCTGCAAAACCCCTCCCCTTTTTTGGGTGAGCCATCACATATACTAAATCAGGGGATAATTTCTATTCATCTTTACCAATATTGACGAATATAGACATTTTTGGTGACGAAGTTTTTTTGGTCAATGACTATACTGCCATCAAATATGTAGTTTATGAACATGATTTTGTAAAGTATTTTACCTATATTTTATACTTCGGTTTTCTGAAGTGTGTACAGTAGTCGAGTTAGTACATATACAACAATTATCATTATCACATAAAGAACAAGATAAGTTATTATATCAAAAATAAACACAAAACAAATAGTTACTGTATGCCACACCTGTTGAAGGTTTATATGGAAGTGTTATAAGTGATATCAAAAATGTTTACAGCATTTTTTCAAATCATAAAAGTAACAAAAGAAACAAATCTTATTTTTTAGTTCACTTTTTGAAAATCTCTGAAAACAAAACCATGACGAAGTGAATACGATAGTATTTCTTATCTACATATATATCACGATGCATAGAAACTCACTGTCAGTGGATTTATTCCTGCTTTCAATGAAAGTTAAGGGGTGAACAACCGCGTGAGGATGTATTGATGTCAAAATCCATCTTCCATATGACTTTGAGTTTACAACTTTGTTGAGACTCTGTCTGCCGTTGTACAAGTTCCCTTTCCTTTATCTTAATACTGTATGCAGTTTTAATATTATTTTGTAAGGGGCTGCTTCAGAAATACAAACTATCTTTTCGTGTCATGTGTTTGACTTTACAAGATATAGAAGTGTAAATATAAATTATGAAAGATCATAAATAACAATAGAATAAACGGAAAAAAAAACATTGAGTGTTTCAGTGTGAAAACAGTAGAGACGTAAACAGGTATGGAAGGCCAAATTCGTGAAAAGATGTGAATGTAGAGATGTATATAGGTATGGAAGGCTAAACTGATCAAAAGGTGTGAAAAGAACAAATAAGCAACAAGAGAGAGGGAACGATTATGAAATAAATACCTACAAAAAAAGAGACCACTGATGGACACACTCCAAACAGCTCCTCCTGCAAAGCCCTCCTAGGTGGGACATGCACACGGAACACTGACTCCATGCAGTTACTCTGCCCCCGAACGATGCAGCCAGTGTGAGAGGAATGTCAAGGCGGTCTGGTTTTTAGAGAAAATGCACTGACATTTTTTGAAGCAAAAATGGAGGACAAATCTGACCTACTAAACCAAATCATAATAATAGAGATAGTTAATTGTGATACTGTGAACCAATACAAGAGCAAGTTAACTGCAGGCGAAATACCGGCAGCACCCCCTTAGGGCGAAGGATACCCTAAGAGTGTTGGATGTTGATGTTGAATGTTCTACGGAATGCAACAGTGGGTGGTTCTGGTATAGCAGCTTTGCATCTGTCAGAGGAATGTAATATAGACAGATATTTGTGTAGAGTGGTTGCTGTAGTGGAGTGTGGTGGTTTGAATGTGAGAACCGGGGGAACTTTTGGTTTAGACTTGTTGTCTGCAGAGGAACGAGGCTGAAGAGCATCTGATCAAGGGATGCTAGCTGCTTTCTCAATCTGTTTGTTAGCAACACTACGTGGGTACCCTCTCTCTTTCAGATATTGTTTAAGTTGATTCAGCCTGATGTTGAGATTGGTGTCCGTGGAGTAGATAAGCTTCAGGCGGAATGTAAGAGAGCATTGTAGACTTAGCTTGGTATGTTTGGGATGGTGGGAGTTCTACTGCAGATATTGATGCGTGTATGTTGGTTTGCTGTATAGATCAGTCTAGAAATGATATTGAGTTGCTAGATGACTCGAAGGTGAATTTGGTGGTATAGGTAGGATGAATGCTGGTGCTGAGTTCAATGACGTTTTGAAGCTCTTGCTCACAATGGGTCCATATCATGAAAACATCATCAATATATCGGAGCCAAATTAGAGGTTTGAAAGCAGTTTTGGAAAGAATTCTATCTTCAATTTTACCCATAAAATGACATGCCCCTGATAGGGCCCTGCGTGTGCCCATTGCTGTACCATGTACTTAAAGGAAATGTTCCTCTCGAAAGACGAAATTGTTTTGGGTCAGGACTAACTCAATAAACTTTGGAATGACTTTGACCTCAGCATTTACATAGTAAAGTCTAAGGTAACATTTTGCCGATAATGAAATCCTTAGTGGGAATGTTAGAATATAATGACGTTACATTCATGGTGCAAAGGAGAGATCCAACAGGAAAAAGGCCTACACGATCATTGATTTCACAGCAAGAAATTAAAATTCATTTTTAGGGTATATATGTTTTGCCCAGGGAGAAAACTCTTCAATCCCTTAAATTTCTTGTCAACTTGAAACACACATGTAGTGCTTTAAGATGTTTGCTAAGAAAACAACTGGGGTTTTCCTAATTAGACATTGCTAAAGCAGTGATATACAAGTGTTTAGTATTCAGTGGTATACGAGTATTTTGTATTAGAGTTTCTAAACATTAATTTGATAACTTATATTGTGTCTTCGTAGCTTAAGGAAACGTCTGCATTGTTTGCAGGGAGACAAGAATTTGAATGTTCATATTATGGCGCCGTTTTGATATATTGCAGTATGAAAGTTATTATTAACATGAGTATTTTAGTTCGTGTTTTAGACCTATTTTTAATTTTAATGTTATATAGTCACGTCAAATTACTACTCCAAATTTATTGTAGATGTGTTGTTAACTTTTTTCGATTAAAATCCAATCGTTGTAATGACAACCGACGTCAATTAATTGTCATTTGACATGAAAATTTACCTGGTGTGTGACGTTTCTGATTTAAAACACTGATTATGCTTGCGTGTTCGTCGTTTCGCTGACAACGAATTTCGCTTTGAACATAATAATAAAAAATCAGGAGTACACAGTCCTTTACAAATGTTTATTACTGTGCAATATTATAATTAACGTAGGTTTTCTAAAGCAATTCTCCTTTTTTAAAGCTTTTCTTGCGTGTAACAATATATAATTCGACCCGTGTTGGCAGTAGTGTTTAAGAAAAGGAGAATCAAATGTGACCAGTCATATCGAAAGGTACAGTAAGGTGTGCATAGTCAGTGGCGTAGCTAGGGTGTCTGGCGCCCGGGGCAAGAATTGAAACTGGCGCCACCCCCCCCCCCCGCCCCCCTGGTAGACCCCCCAAAAATGTCAACAGCTTTGAAAAACTTCTCTTTTTTGGCGAAAATGGGTAATTTCTGCTATAATTTCAGAGCGCGAAGCGCTGAAAAAAATGGCGTTTTTTGGCAATAATATTTGCTTATTTAAGCTAAAAAATACTGAAATTGTAAGGGCAAAAATTGGCTAATTGCCTAATAAGGAAAGCCCCGGTAGGGTTCGAGGGGGTGAAGCCCCTGAAGCTATAGGGTTTTACTGCATTTTATGCTTTTTTGTGGCGTTATATGAAAGCCCTGGTTGGGGTAGAGGGGGCGAAGCCCCCTTGAAGCTCTAGGGTTTTACTGCATTTTATGGGTATATGAATATGTATGATAATATTTGAAGGCATAAGTATTATTTTCTCTTCTCCTCTTTTTCTCCCCTCTTTTCCCCTTTTTTCTTTCTCTTCTCTTTTTCCCTTTTTGTCATTTCAGCGCCCCCCTGCGGGTGGCGCCCGGGGCACGTGCCCCCCCCGCCCCCCCTAGCTACGCCACTGTGCATAGTAAATTACGAGATACGGGCCAATGAAGCTGAGCATAGTCAAAATATCACGTCCAAGGTCAAATTCTAATATAATCAGAAACGTTCCTTTTGAAATGTATTCTTTCATATTAATGGTAAATGACCTCCATCTGCTCAGGAAAAGGTGAATCCTAACTATTTTTTAATCATGAAAAGAGAAATAGTTTCCACTGCATTTGTGAGGACTCGAACCATAGATTATGGCGGGGGAATAGTCATGCATTACGAAGCGAGGGATCTACCCCTTAGCTATCCAGGTAACGTTGATATCGTGAACTGAAATCTAAAACATAAACATTAGATTGCCGTATTTTTCTTTTGTTTACATAGAAATTGTAGTTTTTGCTTCAATGGAATGCTCAATTTGTAAGTAAATCATGCGAATGCGTATATCAGACAAAATGTAGATTATGAAATGATGAGGTTTCGGCGAAAAAGGGTCAACTTTTTCGGAGTAGTCTATTAACGTCATTTTGACCTTCATAATGGACGTGAAATCACTAGTAAAGATTATTTATTTATTTATTTATTCATTTATTTATTTCATTCTTGTTTTACCTGGGGAACACATTCAATGCACTGGCACTGTTCTTCCATGGGGCCCGAGATTCATGAATAAACTGGAGACTCTATTTCATATGTACGCCAATAATAGTGATATTCTAATAGGTGTAAGTAGGTAAAAACTTGCAGTTAACATGACGTTCAGTCGAGCAAGACCAAAAAGGTACTGTAGCCTTTATCAGGTTTTATTCATCCAAAACATCAGATAAAATGTTTTAAAAAACGAGATAAAATCATTTCTCCATTCAAATTTGTTACCAGTACAGAAACTTTAAACTCGATATTCTCAGAACTATGGTTTTCTGAATCAACCCGATGCCAAATACCAATTTGGATGTACTATAACAACATCCAATAGCCAAAAGCAAGGCGTCATTTTAAAGCTTAAAATATAATCTTTCAGATTTGACCAACAAATCTATTCTAATTTTGAAACCCTTAAGGTACCTTTCGATATGACGGGTCACACATAATATCCTACATAACATGCCTAAAAAGACTTTTTACTTAACGCTTTCAACTTGGTTATTAGAATAACTAAGGGTTTAAAGCGCAAAGTTAAAAGTTAAATTAAGGGGAAAATCAAAAAGCAAATAACAAAGGGATAAAAACAAAACAACGAGTTTCATAAAGGTCCATTTATAGATTTGTTTGGCAAATTGGCTGACTTACCTAAATTAGGTCCTCTGTAAAAGCGGTAAATTCTTGGTGAATGTTTTTTTTTAATCACACATTTAGATTTATTTAAACCTTTTGACCAATAGTGTGTTTCATTTCTAGAAATAAGCCGTCGTCTGTCGAGAACCGGGGCGTCGAAATCACGGCTTGAATCTCGAGAAATAAACCTCTATAGTGTACTTTTGTCTTTGTTTTTGGTTAGTGGGGTCATGTCTTTGTTTGAAAAAGTGTCGTTGAAACAACCAGTCGTAATAAAGTTGACTTATCGAGCCATTTTGTACAGTAAGTTAACACTAAACTGCATAAGGTACCCCACACTTTCGTTATTGAATAATGGAGGGGCATGGTACCCCCTTATAAATCCAATTTTCCCGCCCGAAATGTGTAATAATCTTAACACCATATATAGGTACACTAATCACAACCACTTCCCGAAGGAATTTTCCAATGAAATTTGGCTCAAATTAAGAGATCATTAATATATTGATATTGTTGAAATAAAACTTGGAAAACTTTACTCCGGAGTGGTTTTATGGGCAAATTCCTATTTTTTTTTTCAACCCCAAATGTTAATTATGCTTATCAGCTCGAAAACGACGCGGTCGATCTTATTTTTTTTCGCCAAAAGAAGCGCAACTACTATTTAGGCAATTACATAAATTAACTGCCCGAAATATTGGTGCGTTAAAATGCAAGAACCGGAAAAACCAAATGTTAGGTACCATGGTACCCCCGCCCCCTTATGCAGTTAAGTGTTAATGGGGAGCTAATATTTTGAATGTAAGGAATATTTTGATCATGTCTTTAATATCTAAATCATTAAAAATCTATATACATCCACGATGATGCTATTTACGTGAATCTGTTTCTAATCTGCATAACGTATGTCTATGGAAAGCACTTCCATTTGACTGCTTCAGAACATTTACTTTTGCTAAAATACAAATGAAAGATCCAAATTAACTAACCGAGTGTAGATGTAATTGAAATCCTTACATACATGACCTTGAGTTTACAATATGGTTAGGAGCCTCTGTCTGCTGCTATAAATATCTCCTGTTATCTTGTAATTACGGTTTTTTATATCATTAAGTAGGGCTAAATGCTTGCCTAATCATAAGACACATTGTCATTGAGTAATGCAACACAAATAAATTAAATATAAATTCAATCATGTTAAGAAATTTGAGATTTACCCTGCGGCATACCACGAGCATTTTGGTTCAATAATCGCTGCAATTCACTCTCTCTCTAACATGTCTAAAGAGACAGGTATTTGCCTACGTACATGTACTCTCACAATCTCACAGTTATTCATGTAACAAGGTATAATATGAGAAGGTTATTGGTGTAGCAGCCTGTTAAAAGGGAGCACAGGGGTAAGAATTTATTGAAAAAACGAGAGAGAATTGGGGATGATCAAGGATGATCTATATTTTGTATAACTAACATAATTGAATAAGTTTATTATATTCGATGGATATTAACTACTTTTTAAACCGATTGTACGCAAATAGTTAAGTTGAGAAAAAATTATAATTAATTTACTCACTAATATATGGTTCTCGTATTTCAGGCTATTGCCCCCTTCCTTTGAGCAAAATTTCCGTTAGTGTCCTTCAAATGATGTGGCTGCAGGCAAAATTCACACAAATCTGTCGAGAATTGGGTCACAATTGCTGCTCATTTCTTAGAAGCAACCAGATTTGCTACGATAATGAGGACCAAATTGATTTTTCTTGATAATGTCTGATCATATTACGTTGTTTAAAAAGACCTCCTTATAATGTCACTTCGTTTCGTTTTTATTTTTATGTTGTTCTTATAAAATTATTACTTTCGTGCATTATTTTTTAAAGAAAACATTTAGGTTAAAAGAAGAAAAAAAATCGTTTTTAAGAATTATCAGAAAGGTAATACAGATATGTAAAATACATAGTAACCCTCCAAATACAAATTATATTAGTAATCAACTACACCACACGCCGGAATTGTTCTACAGCACACAATTGTATTCAAATCGTGTATATTCATGATAATACGACTTACTACTTTGAATACGTAACTTTAGTTCAGTGTGAGAAATTTCTCAATGTGAAAAATAAAATGTTGTATGAGGTAACAACAGTACTGTTAATGATTCTTAAATACGGTCTCAGCTGCACTTTTGACAACTTAAGTATACTTTTGAATAATATAAATATTAAACGCTGTCTTCTGAATTTTAGAAAGGTTGTTATCAACTTTCTTTTTCGTGTTTTTCAACTAAAGAGTCTCAAATGTATCACAAACCACACTATGTGTGTGATATTTTTTCTAGTTTTTCAAGTTATTAAATTTTTGACAATAAATACACAGTGTGTCAATTAAAAAACGAAATAGATAAACAAATAATGAAAGATAAAATAGCAACTTTGATTATATGAATAACATCTAAAAATGTAAAACAAGAGGTCCTCGTCTTTTTATGTTCTTTATTCCACCAACTATGGATATTCGCGAGATACAAATAATTTAACAATTTACTGCTTTCCTTTAGTCAATCACAAACCTGACCCTTTTAACAGAAAACCTTGTAACATCTCTTTAAGCTTTGAAAACAAAGCTTTGAACATATAGTTTCATATCGAAAAAATAAACTTGAAACTGTCTCGAATGGAATAAGCTATATACGTGGGAGAAACTGTAGCTAACTTGACCATGAAATTTGAAATGAAAATGTAACACTTTCATCAGTTTCAATTCTACTCTTGGTTGCATTCAGCTGTTTTTGCACCGACAGGTTAGTTTAATGACCCGGATCTACTGTAATAACATCTAGTAGTGCGAAACTGAAGGTGAATACAATTAATATCTCAGATTCTGTATTTGGAATAACAATATGTTCTAAATTTGTAAACTGGGTGCCTCCGCCCACACGCCTAGTGTTTTCGGAGGCATCCATGTCTCTCATACACTTGTATGAATCGTCTTATATATATTATATTATTTTCAAATTTATTTTATATTCAAAATTACACTTACACATTGTAATTTTATATTTACATTCATACTTTATATGTATTCTCTTGTGTATGATGCGATGAAACAAATAAATGAAATGAAATGAAAATGAAATAACTTTTAAAAAGTGTAGATATATTATCTAAATACCGTATACTAAATCAGGGGATAATTTCTATTCATCATTACGAATATTGACGAATATAGAAAGTTTTGGTGATATTGTCTTTTGATAAGTGACCCCATTCCAATCGTTCATTCTGATCTGTAAGCATCAAATATTAAGTTTATGAACCTGATTTTAGTATTGTCCTTCTAATATTTTTAATATTTCGGTATACCTAAAACAAAAGCTATGGTATTCTCCCGTGATGACCAGCTCCCAGTAAAGATCCAGCTTGATGGTACGCAACTTGAGCAGGTGAACAGATTCAAGTATTAGGGAGTAACACTGACACCATCAAACGACTCCACCAGCGAAATCAAAAGCAGATTATTATTGGCACTAGGGAAATTACAGAGAGTCTGGAGTGATAAAGATATCTCAATCTCCACCAAATTACGGCTTGTTAATACACTTGTCAACCCAGTTCTTCTGTATGGTTCTGAAAACTGGACCATCAAAAAGAATGACATGAAGAAGTTGGAAGCATTTGAGATGCGATGCTTCAGAAAAAGCTTAATATCAGCTGGAATGATAGATAAGATCCGGAATAAAGAAGTTCTGTCAAGAATCTCCTCCTCCCATTTTCAACCCAAAAGGATCCTAGCTCGTATCACTGTCTCGCAGCTGACATGGTTTGGTCACTTGTGTAGAATGAACAACATCCGCCTACCCAAACGCATTCTTATGGAAACTGTCACTGGCACAAACAGACAGGGAAGACCAAGGGAGAGATGGGAAGATAACATCATTGTTTGCACCACCTTCCACAAGGCATATTTGGAAACGTAAGATACAAAAAGAAGGTCTGAATTTGTCCGAGGAGCCAACGTCCTATGGGACATGGTGCATAAATAGAGATATATAGATAGATAGATAGATAGATAGATACATATATGTTTCGGTTTCTGAAGTGTGTACAGTAGAGTTAGTAAATATGTAACTCTATAAGTGTTGAGTATAGTTCAAAACAATTATTAATATCACATAAAGAACAAGATAACTTATTATATCCAAAATAAATACAAACAATTGTCACTGCATGCCACACCTGTTGAAGGTTTATATGGAAGTGTTAAAGCGATATTAAAAATGTTACTCAGTAGCATTTTTTTCTAATCAAGTAAGTGTGAAAACAAATCATGTGTTTTTCACTTTTTTAAAAGCTTTGAAAACCAAACCATGACATAGTTTGAGTGAATACGATAGTATTTCTTATCTACATATATATCATGATGCATAGAACTTCATTGTCAGTGCATTTACTCCTGCTTTCAATGGAAGTTAAGGGGTGAACGAGGACGTACATGTATGGATGTACGAAATCCATCCTACATACCCCAAAACACCCCTGTATCGCATATATGCCATAAGTCGAAG
>JXSR01S015681.1:158471-170546 GCA_000969725.1 Ophiothrix spiculata
ATGGCATATATGCGATACAGGGGTGTTTTGGGGTATGACTTTGAGTTTATAACTTTGTTGGGTGTTTTCTTTCCTTTTTTTTTATACTGATACGCAGTTTTCATATTATTTTGTATGGTCCGCTTCAAAACTGACCACCTGGAACTGGTGAGTCTGACCGGTTTGCATTTTGCAGATTATAGCAACTGGTTTGAACCGGCGGTTTTAGTGGTCAACGTTTGCGTTTTAACATGAGTATTTTAGATCGTCTTTTATACCTTTTTTTTTTAATTTTAATGTTATATGTTTTTGCCACGTCAAAGTACTACTCCAAATTCATCGTAGATGTGTTTTCAACTTAATCTAATCAAAGTAATGACAACCGACGTCAATTTGTTGTCTTTTGACATGTACCAGGTGTCCCAAAAAATGGTTACATGTAGAAAAATGACCGTGTGCTTAAACTATAGCAGTTAGAGACACGATACACATTGTATTACAACCCTCTACTAAATACTCGTAAAATTGTGATATCATAGCGTTATTGGTTTTTGAGTTATCAACAAAAGTAGATACCTATGTCAGAAACGCATTTGTTCAAAATTCAACAAAATCGGAAGCATGTTCGTTTGATGTAATTTAAACCCTCAAACTTGAAATTGACATGTCCAAAGTTAGGTTGTTTCATACCATAGTATAGGGTAGAGTTTCTTCTTCCCATTGATACCAAAATCATAAAAATTTGACTATTTTGTACGTAATTATGACGTCATGGCAACCGATTCAAAATTTTGCTATTTCTGTTATTTCTAAATGTCAATCATACTTTTGCTACTATAAAGAAAATTATAATTTAAACATGTCCTGTAAGTGTGTAAGATTTTTTTCTTCAAAATTTACACAAGTTTGCAAGTTAAACAGTAATGTTATCCATGAAAATTTCGTTGTGCTTTATACGTATTCATCAACTTTCGCGCAAAAACTTGATTGACAGGTTCAATATAAACAACGCATTCTGGAATGCATGGAATGCAGGTATCCGTAATTTGCATAATAAATATTCTAAAAGAGAGTTTAATTATTATTCAATTAAAATTGTATCAAATTTGGTTTAATATAAAGTCTGATCACGATCATTAGAAAAAAATGCACATTAAAATACCACAAAACGTGTATGCTTATTATTTTGTTGAATTTTGAACAAATGCGTTTTTGACATAGGTATCTACCTTTGTTGATAACTCAAAAACTAATAATGCTGTGATATTAAAATACGGGTATCTAAAACAGGGTTGTAAAATAATTTATGTAAAGTTACATTTCTCTAACTACTATAGTTTTAGCGCACGGTCATTTTTCTACATGTAACCATTTTTTGGGACACCTGGTACATTTACCTGGTGTGTGACGTCTCTGATTTAAAACACTGATTATGCTTGCGTATTCGTCGTTTCGCTGTCAACTGAGTAACGCTGACAACGAATATCGCCTTGAACATACTAATAAAAATTTAGGAGTGCAAAGTCCATTGCCAATGTTTAAAACTATGTAATATAATTAATGTAGGTTTTTTAAAGCGATTCTCCTTTTTAAAAGCTCTTCTTGCGTGATAAGTATAAATCGACTCATGTTGATTAAGGAAATGAGAATCAATGTGACACGTCATATCGAAAGGTATCGCAAGGTCTGCATAGTAAATTACGAGATACGGGCTATTAAAGCTGAGCAGAGTCAAAAATAACGTCCAAGGTCGAATATCTAGTTTAATCATAATCGTTAATTTTGAAGTGTTTTCTATAATATTAATCAGGTTTTATTAATCCAAAACACAAGATAAAATGTTTTAAAAACCAAGATAAAAATCGTTTCTCCATTCAAGTTTTACCAGTAAAGAAACTTTAAACTCGATATTCTCAGAATGATAGTTTTCTGAATCAACCCGATTCCTTTTACCAATTTGAATGTAAATTTGCAATAGAACATCCGACAACCAAAAGCAAGATGTCATTTTTAAGCTTAGAATAGAATATTTCAGATTAGACACCCCCCCCAAAAAAAAAAAAATATTTGGGACCCTTAACAATTAAGTGACCAATGTATTTCCCACCCGTTGGTGTCCAGGGAGGGGGGTTCCTAGGGACCCCCCCCCCTTAAAAACGCCCTTCTGGTATGAATTTTTCGTTAAAAGTCTGATCAATGATAAAGCATGTAAAAAAGGACCAAAATACAGAAAACCAATTTTTGTGTCGCGTCAAAAATGTTCCCGCCAAAATCGTGTTCCCGAAGAAATTTTGCAAGTACAATTACATTGCAAAAAAAAAAGTTATTCGGTTTCGATTTTATGGGCAAAATAAATTTGAACAGCGCCCTCGAAAAATCACTTTATGCTAATTACCACGAAAACGACTGGATCGATTTTAATTTTTTTGCCACTGAGGGACCCGCTGCGTTAAGTTTGACAATTACATGGAGCGGCGATGTAAATAATAATAAATAATTTCGCATTTTCGCGCTACGCGCGAAAACCTCTTGTAGGGCCCCTAGGAACCCCCCCCTGGTCACTTAAGTGTTAAGGTACCTGTCACAACTAATATCCTACCTAACATTCCTAAAGACTTTTTACTTAACGCTTTAAACTTAACTAAGTTTTTAAAGCGCAAAGTAAAACAATTAAAGTAACGGGGAAAAATCCAGAAAAGCAAATAACAAATAGATAAAAACAAACACAACGAGTTACATAAAGGTCGATTTAAAGATTTGTTTGGCAAAATTGCTGTCCTACCTAATTGAGGTCCTCTGTATAATTCTTGGTGAATGTTTCGTTTTAATCACATATTTGGTGTTATTCAAAGGTGACCAATTATCAGATTTGATACCTAGTCAATCTTTTTAGAATTTTAACCTTTTGACCAATAGTGTGTTTCATTCTAGAAATAAGCCGTCGTATGTCAAGAACCGGGGTGTCGAAATCATCATTAAATTTTACGGCTTCAATTTCGAAAATAAACATCCATGGTGTACTTTTATCTTTATTTTTTGTTAGTGGGGTCATGTCTTTGTTTGAAAAGGTGTTGTTGAAACAATCAGTTGTTATATAGTTGACTTATCGATTGTCTTTCGGGAGCCATTTTGTAAAGAGTGTAAGAATATTTCTATCATGTCTTAAATATCTACATCATTAACAATCTATCTACGATGATGCTATTTAAGTGAACATTATTCTAATCTGCATAACGTATGTCTATTATCATGATGGAAAGCACTTCAAGTTGACTGTTTCAGAACATTTACTTTTGCTAAAATACAAATGAACGATCCAAATTGATCAATCACGTTAGATGTAATTGAAATCCATTACATACATGACCTTGAGTTTGCAAAATTGCTAGGAGACTCTGTCTGTCGCTATAAATATCTCCTGTTATTTTGTAATTATGGTTTTTTATATCATTAAGTAGGGCTAAATGCTTGCCTAATCATAAGACACATTGTCATTGAGTGATGCAACACAAATAAATTAAATATAAATTCAATCATGTTAAGAAATTTGAGATTTACCCTGCGGCATACCACTAGCTTTTTGGTTAAATAAGCGCTGCGATTCACTCTCTATCTAATAAAGTGAGAGGTATTTGCTCAAGTACTCTCACAATCTCGCAGTTATTCATGAAACAAGGTATAATGTGTGAAGGTTATTGGTGTAGCAGCCTGTTAAAAGGAAACACTGGGGTAAAAAATTATTTTAAAAAACGAGAGGGAATTGGGGGATGATCAAGGATGATTTACATGTATAACTAACATAATTGAATAATTTCATAATATTGGATGGATAGTTGCTACTTTTTAAACCAATTGTATGCAAATAGTTAAGTTGAGAAAAAAAATGTATAATTAATTTACTCACTAATATATGGTTCTCGTATTTCAGGCTATTGCCCCTTCCTTTGAGCAAAAGTTCCGTTAGTGCCCTTCAAATGATGTGGCTGCAGGCAAAATTCACACAAATCTGTCAAGAATTGGGTCACAATTGCTGCTCATTTCTTAGAAGCAACCAGATTTGCTACGATAATGAGGACCAAATTGATTTTTCTCGATAATGTCTGATCATATTACGTCGTTTAAAAAGACCTCCTTTATAATGTCACTTCGTTTCATCTCTCTATGCACAACATAAGATACCAGGGAGATTTAATTTGTGTGTGGGGTGTGTGTTAATATTTTGTGCTTATGAAAATATTATCTTTCGTGCATTATTTTTTAAAGAAAACATTTAGGTGAAAAGAAGAAAAAAATTCGTTTTTAAGAATTATCAAAAAGGTAATGAATAAAGTGTGTCCCAGAATGAAGTTATCAAGATTTCAATGCCGCATAATTCAAAAACTAAATTATTCCAGACAATGAAAAAAGAGAAAATTATGCTTCTTGTCTCCACTTGTTTTGGTGCAAAAATAAAGAGAATCCATGCATACATTTTTAAAAAGTGAGCGTTTGAAACGCCAGAGGAGTTCGGACACTTTTCCCAGGTTAAAACAATCCAGAGGTAATTTTCAGTGGAATTATGCGAGCGAGGATGTCATCTTTTACCAAAATTTCTGTTTTGTTTCACATGTTGCTTCTCCTTGATGATGGCTTGGAGTCTTTAAAAAGGTCCAGCTGAATGTTAACTCGGCTTCTACCTTGGCGTCCACATGCTCCCTTTTTGCAGTTGCTTCTGCCATCTGATACCATAGGATTTATATGTTCTGACATTTTTAAGATGGGCTACTCGTGCGATGAGGATATCTTGCTCATGGAAATGTTAAATAAATCTTTCCATTGTTTCAATGAAACTTGCACTTTGCAGATATTAGTCAACCATGATAATCTTTTCTCCATTGACAAATGAGATGTTATGTTTACTTTGAATTACCATATTCCTACAACTATTTCTACCAGGGTACCAGCCCTTTAGCGTGCTTGCCTAAATGATTTCCTAAACAATTACTTGTGTCCAAACTCCTGTGGAGCTTCAAACTAATTCATTGATGTTCTTTTTTGCACCACAGCAAGTCAAGACATCAGGTTGATCGTCATTAAGTTTCATTGTCTGGAATAATTTGGTTTATGAATTATGAAGCTTTGAAATCTTGAAAACTTCATTCTGTAGCACATTATGTAAAATACACTGTAACTCCGCCCCCTCCTCAAAAAAAAAAATAGTTATCAACTACACCACACGCCGGAATTATTCTACAGCACACATTTGTATCTAAATCGTGTATATTCATGATAATACGACTTATTACTCTGAATAGTTTACTTTAGTTCAGTGAGAGAAATTTCTCAATATGAGAAATAAAATGTATGAGGTAACAACAATTCTGTTACTGACTCTTAATTTCGGTCTAAGCTACACCTTTGATAATTGAAGTATACTTGTCAATAATATAAATATTAAACACTGTCTTCTGAATTTTTGAAAGGTTGTAATCATCTTTTTCGTTTTTCTACTATAGATTCTCAATTTTATCACGAACCATACTATGTGTGTGATATTTCAGCTAGTTTTTCAAGTTATTAAATATTTTCGACAATAAATACACAGTGTGTCAATTAAAAACGAGATAGAAAACAAATAAGGACAGATTAATTAGCACCTTTGATTATTTAAATCACATATGAAAATGTAAAACAAGAATTTCTCGTCTTTTTATTTTCTTTACTCCATCAACTATGGATATTCTTGTCACGAGATACACATATTACAACAACAGATTTCCTTTAGTAAAACGAAAATCGCAATCGTGGTATGTAAATTACCAACCACAAATTTGACCCTTATAACAGAAAACCTTTGTAACATCCCTTTAAGCGTTGAAAACAAAGCTTTAAACATATATTTTCATATCGAAAAGATACACTTAAAACGGTCTTGAATGGAATAAGCTATATATACGTACGTTTGAGAAACAGTAGCTAACTTGACCATGAAATTTGAAATGAAAATGTAACACTTTCATCAGTTTCAATTCTACTCTTGGTTGCGTTCAGCTGTTTGTGCACTGACAGGTGAGTTTAATGACCCCACACTATTTCAACGTGTCACGTTTTTCCAACGCTAGACACTATTTTGATCAATTCAATGCAGACTTAACTAATAAAATGTGTTTTACTTGCACTACTTCAGTTTGTTACGGTTTAAATGCATTTCCTTTTTCTTTTTTTACAGTATTAAGCTGATTTCTAACAGCCTTTAATACTATGTTCGATGTTATACAAGATAATCTTACCAATTTGGATCCATCTATAGAAGTGTTATAGTATGAAATTTTTTGACAATAACATTGATTTTGCTTTGCGTTATTAACAAAACGAACTTTATAATGCTTCTTTACTTTTTATTTCGTTGTCTTTGCCCATTGAGCGTAGATGGTGGTACACATTAATTCAGCCTGTGTGTTCTCAGCGAACGGAGCAAAAATGCTTTCACATCATTGGGAAGTTTGCCATTAGGCATGTTAGTTCCGTTTATATTTATCTATAAATGAAACGTATTTAAGGCTTGAATAAGGAATAAAATTTTATGTCAATTAGCGAGTATCCTGATGCTAGTGACAATAACGCATACAATAATTTTTCAATATCTATTTCGAGGCTTTTATCAGGTTATTTACCTGCTTGAATATTTCTTAAATATGCGGCAGCAAGATTTAAAAATGTAAAGTACCTCTCTTTATAATAGTATTTGTTCCCTATTGAGTTGCATTTTTATTTTAATTGATTTGGATATTCCTAAGAGAAAAGTAGGTCAATTTTTATAGAAACAGGCAAAGGCAGGTTTTGATGTAAATTACTAGTTTGTATTAAATGACCGGCATGGCATTTACAACTATATATATTGACAGGTATTTTTCGTTGTGTTAGTCAGCAGCATTTAAATAATATTGTTTATGGAATGAGTCGAGTTTCATGACACATAAGGCTAAATCGTCTCGCCCGGCTGAACGTCACTTTGACTGCAAGTTTTTACTAGTACTTACACATATCAGAATATCACAATTTTTGGCGTACATATGTAATAGAGTCTCAAATTTATACATACATCTTTACTAGTGATTCCACGTCCAGTATCAAGGTCAGAATGACGTAAATAGACTATTTTGAAAAGTCGACGCCTTTTTCGCCGAAATCTCATAATTTCATGATGTTCGAACAATACGATTGTTTCAAATTTTTACCGATTGTAGGCTTGATACTTCTTATTGAATTACAAGTAATATTTTATAAATATGTGGTGTTGATTTTGAATGATAATGTATCAAACCCACGTTGTTTTGCCTGAAAAACCGGACGTGAATTACAACTCTGAGATCGCCCTGTCTGAGCTGTGAATTGCCTGTTTTAGTATCTACATTATCTATATCTTGTCTGATAAACGCATTCGCATAATTTACTTACAAATTGAGCATTCCATTGAGGCAAAAATTGCAATTTGTATTAAACAAAAAAAAATACGGCATTCTAATGTTTATGTTTTAGATTTTAGTTCACGATCTCATGCGGTAGATCCCTCGCTTAGTAATGCACTACTAACTCCTTCCATTATCCATGGTTCTAGTCCATGCAAATCCAGTGGAAAACTATTTTTCTTTTCATGATTAAAAAAATAGTTAGGATTCACATTTACCTGGGCAGATAGAGGTCATTTACCCTTAACGCTTACCGACCATCTATCATTAACCCTAAGCTCCTTTATTTTTAAACCGATATCTCCTTGGAAATATAGGTGTCAAATACTGTTTGTTTTAACCGGAGACGACTCGAACTCGGGACCTCTTGCGTCAAAATCCCATGTCCACCTATACCAAGTTACCCGGGCGAGCGCTGCCTGGGCAGCGATTTGGTGCTCATATAAGACCCCGTTATGACGTATTCGGACTTTTTGGTGATTTTCTCTTAGCTTCTCTTGTAACCTTTTGGGAGCATTAGATTGTGTTTGTCAATTTGATTTAGGTTTTCAATTTATTTTGATTTTTGTCTTGAGTTTGTTTTGTTTGAGTTTGATCCGCATTGTTGTTAATGGGTTTTTTTTATACAAAATTAGATGTATATAAGAAATCTTATTAGATAAAATGGGAATATATTTATAGTAGATAAAGGCATAAACATCGTTGAAATTTCACACACTATGCATTATGCCTATTCAAGTTTGTCGTAAGTTATCTCGTTATAAGACAAAGGATTCAGTTTACAAGTTGAGATATTATAAATCAAATACGGGAAATGAATATTTTCCTGTATTTGATTAATAATATCTCAACTTGTTTACTTCGACTAGATGACTTATAACTTACATCATATGATTAAGTTTACAAATAGTTTACAAATTGTAATTGACAAAAAAAAATATCGAATTAATCTTACAGGACGCCTGTCGATCAAAGTATGGAATAGGCTATTGTCTTCGACAAAAGCAAATATCTCTTGCCGTCTTGGTTGTGCTTTTACTCACGTAAACACAAGGATTGTTACGGATTGCAATTTCTCAAGTGGGGATTATCTGTACTTATTGAATCCAGTGAATAGAATAAGTAATTGGTTAACAAAATATTTTACAAAATGCATTGTTATGCACATACAGAACTAAGCATTGTTTATTATGTTTCTGTTTTATTGATATCATAGAAAAATAGCCTGTGACCAACCAGCCTTGTTACATTTCGTCAGTTCAAATGTTCTCTCCGTGCACAACAATGCATTTTGTAATCCGTAGTAAAATATTTTGTTAACCCATTACTTATTCTATTCACTGGAGTCAATAAGTATAGATAATCCCCACTTGAGAAATTGCAATCCTTGACAGTCCTTTTGTGTTTACACGATAAAAAGCACAACCAAAAATTTCTAGGCGTTATGCTTTTCGTCGAAGACAATAGCCTATCCTCTTTTGTGCGGTAAAATTAATTCGATACTTCTATTGTCATTTACGATTAAGTTAACGAAATCCTTTGTCCTTTAATGAGATAACGGACAGAACATTTGAACTAGGTCAACTTTCCATTGACCGTAACACATAATTATAGGCCTCAGTCGGTGCAGTCCGAAATTGAAATAAGGTTCGCCAGTCCGAAAATAAAACGGGATCCGCAAGTCCAAAAAATTATTACTGTTTTGATTAGCAACTACGGACTCTTGGATCTTTTTTTCATTTTCGGACTTTCGTTTCTTTTCTGACTAGGGAACCTTAGGATTAGCGGACTTTTTTTAATTTTCGGTCTAGCGGACCTCATTTTATTTTTGTACTGGCGAACTTTTTAAGATTCGGACAAGCAAACCTTATATTTGGACTGACGGGGCTTATTTCATTTTCGGACCAACAACCCTTCCATTTTTTGAACAAATATGTTTTTATTCTTTATATTTTATCCTATTTTAAAACACTCATAATATGGAAAACCTTATACATGATGACGTTTGCGGGAATACGTTAGAATTTTAATTCACATTGGTATTAAACCATATCGGAATGAATAAGATCTCAATATGACTGCTGCAGTGCATTTACGTTTTTGATAAAATGAAGCTAGAAGTTGAACAACCGCATGTGGATGTAATTGAAATCCATCTTATACATGACCTTGAGTTTGCAAAACGGCTAGGAGACTCCATCTGCCGCTGCAAATATTTGCTTTCCGTTTGATATGACGTTCACTTTGCAGAGTGCTACTGAGCATACTTCACTACAGTAAGTAGGGCTGTATTCGTGCACTAGACACATCACCTACAGAAATAAATTGAGTTCTTGTTTTATATTAGGGGGTTGGTTGTTACCTCTTCAACAAAACATAAGGGAGAAAGATTTGGTGTAAACGAGTGAAGTAGAACGTAGTACCATATGAAGTCTGTTATGTCATGGTAATGAGGCTTACGACCCTTAAAAAGAGCCTGAATGTGGTCCAAGATGTATGATGAATGACTAATCTTTGTTGGAATTGAGAACATGGAAGTTCTGTAAAACATAAGAACATGAATGAGGTCCAGTTTGTAGAACGTCAAAATGAAATAGAAAATATAGGATCACGAGAGAAATAAAATCGTAAATTGATCATCAGTGAAGTTACTGGTAGAGAAACCGTATGCAATGAACAAAGCCATTTTAGTGTAAACGTTTGAAGTTTATACAGTTCGCATGAAGTATGATAGCTTACCAGGAGTTATCAGGTGGTTATGTGGTCAAATAATCATTTAGAAATAATAAGTATTCCATATAGAGTCTGTATTGTTGAAATTCTATGTGCACATAGTGGACTGACCATTCTCGTTGTTGTGTAGCAATGCAATGGCTTACTGCAGTGTAATACCACAGTGTGGAGCTAGTATGTAAAAACATCCATATTAAATTTAGCATGCGGGATACCAAGAGGAGTATATATCATTTGTCATACTGAAAAGACAATAAAATATTGTCTACCATGTCAAAACTGAACACTGTTTACTTTTACTAAATTTAACCTTATTTATTTGTATAACAATTAAGGCGTTGGAGCACAATTAGGTCGCAACTTTTTGCGGCCGGTCGCAACCTGGCCACAGCCTTGATTTTCCATGATGACGACCGTTGGCTTAATTATGCACCTGGAAATAATGTCAAAACATGTAATGAATATATTTCTTTTTTATCTGAAACATGTTGGAAGTAGCATTTTTAAAAACAAATGGCAAAACCTCAATTTAAAACTGCAAGGCTTCATTTGCCTTGTATTTTTGTCTCACCTCCTACCTTTTCCTGTATATTTTAGCTCCTCCCTCATCATTTATTATTTTGGGGGTTTTCTATACCCATTTCTGTAAATCTCGAAAACTATATCTGAAAATGTTTGTAATAGGAAGCCCAAATGTCCAAGAACTACAGAGCATTTTTTTAAGCATTTTTAATCACTGGTACACAAAAATGCATTTGTCTGTAACTAAACAATTAAAAAGTTGCAAATTAAGATGTTTGTTCACTTATTTTTATATAGATACGCCACTTTGCCTACAGAAAGACAAAAGAAAAACTAAGAAACAAATAAACAAACAAAACAAATGGAAGATGAATAAGAACAAAGCAAGTAGACAAATTAAAAATAATGATTCAATAAAACCATTTTGTTAGTAACAACATTCATCCTTAAAAACAATTGTCTTCTAAAATAAACGAATTATTAACATTTTTGTCAGACAATTAACTAATTCTACATTTGAATATTTTCAATACATAATGTCATATAACATCTGATGAAAAACATTGGAGGTTTGTATATTGGAGAAAAGAAACTGCAAGTATTTTCAATAATTTTTCTTGATACATTGATATATGCTATGAAAATCGTACATATTTATATGCTTATCTAAATTGTATAAACATCCAGCTAATTTCAGATTAAGATGCACATTGATCATGTATCTAATAAATCATTTACATTCCATTCCTGTATTGCCCGAAAGTTCAGTTTAGAAGAATCGATTTCTGTTCCCAATTATTCTGTTTGGTCTTTGAAGAACTATAATACTGGTCAGGATTTTTCTTTTCATATTGAGACCAAAGGATTTAAAACCAATTACTTAAATGTTCAAAACCAGTTCTTTTTGTTTTCTTGTTTTATTCCGAAAACATATTTGAGTGATTGAGTTAGTAATCAACTCCATTATATGTATCTAGCTTTTGCAAACTCTTAAAAATAAAACATATCCTTTCATCCTTACGGTCATTTTTTGCATATTATTTGTTAGAGCAGGAAATTACAAACACAAGAAAAACTGCTATTTTGTCCCATGTGTTTATAATTATTTAGAGAATGCTTGATAAGGACGTCTCATAGCAAAAAACCGTAATATGATCAGACATTAACTAGAAAAATCAATTTGGGCCTCATTATCGAAATAGATCTTTTGTCTTCTAAGAACTGAATAGTATGTGACCCAATTCTTGACAGATCGGTGTGATTTTCGCTTGCATCGAGTCTTTTGAAAGTCATGAACAGAGATTTTACTCAAATGAAGGGGGCAATAGCCTAAGATACGAGATCAATTAAGAATTAATTATATTTTTCGAATTTAACCCTTCGAGTACATCAG
>JXSR01S015684.1:42777-63867 GCA_000969725.1 Ophiothrix spiculata
CAAATGTGATCTTGGTGTCATTTTACTTTGGAAACAGAGTGCAATTCTATTGTGTCATGAAAACAAATTGAATAGGAACTTAAGTTTTCTCATTGATATCCCTACTATTATACTGGCTGCAATTACTACTGAGCATAGCGGGTCCACTCACTTATATTGCTGTACATGAACAAAGGATTTCAAAATACACCCTAAACAAGTTATGGCTTTCCTTGATAAAATGCCCGTAAACAAGGAATAAGCGGAGCTATACTCAACATTTTACCACTAAAAGTAGTTAGATTTTCTTCTTCAAATTTGGAAAAACACCTTATTTTACTGAAAATCAGTTAATTCTTTTTTGAAAAATACCCCTTCTGAAAAATTAAATTCCATAACTTTTCCATGACCAAAGTATGACAAATCCAATACCTTTTTCAGACAACAGGGTTGCGTATCAAGGTTGTTCCGTGTATTCCGTACCATAAGTTTTAACTACTGTCATTCTGATATTTTTTTCCCTTCTCCGAAAAATAAATTATATGGCCTTTCCATGACTTTTTGCTATTTTCATCAAATTTCAAGACTTTTCCAGGCCTGAAGTTTGGAAATTAAATTCCATAACTTTTCCAGGTTTCCATGACTCGCGGGAACCTGCTACAGACAAAACATGCTGTCCATGTTGCTTAGAAAAGGCCCCCCGTGCTACAGAGCCAAGGATCACGAACTACAATATCATATCCAATTTTAAAAAATTAAGAAAATCATCTATGTCTAAAAAACTTCTAGGACTAGCGACAGCTATCATCATAAAACATAGATGTGTCTGCTTGTGGCTCGAAATAAACATTGGATCGGGTATGGGAGCTCCTGAATTCAAATCCAATAACCATTGATTAAAGAGAATTTAGGTGCTCACAAATAATAATGTTAATAAATGCCCTTTTATCATTACTAAACCACCTAAATTCATGAAATGGCTCATTTTCAGGATTCCAATGATTTTTTACCAAATTTACAACTGAAATGAATCATTTCCAAAATACTCTACATTCAGAATGTAAAATGATATTGGTAACATGCATCACTGAAAGAAATAAACCCTGTTTGACTTGTGTCAAGTTTGTCATCTGTGTCAACTTTATACTGTTGGTTTTTATCCTGACACATAAGTCAATGACCTGTTTTATCACAATTTCCAGTACAGGCACCACCTGTACTTGGAAAAAAAACCCACAGATTTTTCTGAAGCACAATCATTTTTCTGACCATATTTATTGAAATTGTCCCCAAAATGGGCTATAATGGCTATGTTTTCCAATCCTTTAAATAGAGTTAAACCTCTTTAAAATGAAATCTGATGAGAAAACCTCTGACATAAAGAAATATATTTGTTGTTACCATTTTACTCATTTCTTTTTTAATTTTTTATTGTTTTGAAATATCAGGTTGTGGACGTAAATGACTAATTTCTCACGTCTTAAACAACTTTGTTCAAATGTAAACAATTACAAAACAGAAACTCATATTCTGGGTTTGAATCGCAATACTTTTTAAAAGGATGACAACATGTGCCTGTATGTAAATGATCTTGTGTGAGACGCAGGTGCAATAGTAGTCAATGAACCCAGCTTATCATTCTGGCTTAACATCAACTACAGGGCAGCTAAGATGTATGAATGGGTACCTTGTGTGAATAAACTACAACACATATAGCATACTATGAATAACTGTTGATCCTATGTTTGTTACATTTTACGTTGACATGACAGGCTTCATGTATACACTGCGGGTGCAGGTGTATCTTTTTTAAATGAAGTAAGCTTAAATGATTAACATCAAAGACAAGATTCTTTAAGTGACAGCGGGCCTCTTGTATACATTCACAGCATATTATTAACCCTAACACTTTTCCTAACTTGTAGTTTACCTATCTCTTCAGAAATATGCATGAATTTTTCTTCGCATAGAATATTCTATGCCAATTTTGTGCAATATGTAGGCCTACTTTTTATTCAATAATATTTCACAATTTTCTACTTGTGAAAAAAAGTATCCAGAGAACATAATCTATATAACACAAGTAAGGATTGGGTTAGACTTTTTCTTCCTATTGAATATTCTAATGCCAATTTTGTGCAAAATGTATTTGTTACTCAATAAAATTTCACATAAATATATGCAAAAACGACTATTTCATGATAGAATATTCGATGCAGTTACGAATAAAAGTATTCTATATGATATCATCAAATCTCCATTCTAATCATATGGTGAATTAGAGTATTTAAAGGTGGATAGTTGTTGCATCGAATATCTGGTACATCAAAAACTGTGAACCAACATTAACATGTGCAGTTGTATGTGCAAGATTGGTTCATGCATGTTGCAAGTTTTGTATCGCAAAGTACGGTCAATGAACCTGCAGTTTCTATTCAATGAGATAGTATTCATTTGATTCTAAGCAAATTATGTACAACCTCATCAATTATCAAATACAATGTACCAGGTGTACCAAGGTTTAAAGGCAACAATGTTGAATTTTCTGTTTACAAGCAGATTTTAATGCGATATAAAAATATCATTCTGAACTTGTGCTTCAACTTTTGATTTTGCTAATTTTAGTTGAAAATAATGACATTTTAAAGGCACACGAAGAGCGCAAAAAAAAATTGGCTAATTTAAGTAGTAAGAAACGTCCCCTCTTGCTGCTGCAACTCCATGAAATGTTGGTCCAATTATTTTTTATATAGTGACGATTTAGTGCCCCAAGAGATGGCACCCAGAAAACTTGCTCCCTATTCTTCCTCACTATGCCACTGAATCTTCTTGCAGACATGACTAATAACATCAAACCTTTATCCACACAAAAACAGAATAATTCCCACACAAAATGCCAGTAATAAGAATAATTTGGTTACAAAAAATGAAATTTGATAAAATACCACAGTGACTTGATGAAGAGAAAACCATGCCTCAAATTTGCATCTAATGTGTTATTTTGAAACAGAAACATGTAGTTCCTGAAAGTGCAATCACATTTTGTGTATTTTGGCATGATTACCCAAATTTTTATGGAGTACAAGTACACTGGAATAAGCTTTCTGATGAAAAGTGAATTGGGCCAATTTATGTTTTGGTTTTTACTACTTGAAAGGCAAATGCACTATTTTGTGTAAATGTTCCTATTGTTGGAGTTCATGGATGTTTTCAATGAAAAGCAATGTGTCACATTGTGAAGGTGCTTTTCCAAAAACAGTTGCCCCGAAATAACAAGCGCATTCCCATCAGTGTTCCTGCTGCAAGGCTGTATGGCGCATCATTGGTGCAGGAGCCATTAAAATTGGCACAACAGGCTTTTGCAAATGTTCAGCCACAGCTTGTGATTTTTGTCTCAAGATCACTGAGGTTTTTCTATTGCCAAAACAAATAGCAGTCAATTTTTGTTTTAAAAACAGCTTCTATTTTGAACGGGCAATAGCAAAAACTTTTGATCGGCTTAAATGGGTTTATAATAAAAACAATAGGCCTGAAGTCATCTTGAGACTATATACTATTTCCTTCGACCGAAATAGCAAGATAAGTCTCAAGTTTATGTGAAGTGCAATTCAAAGCCACTTTTAATTGAAATCAGATTTCACAAAAAAGCAAAGAAAAACAAACAAAATCTGTTCATAAAACAAAATAAAATTACTTTTGATGAAAACAAAAACAAATTTCCTGTATTCACATGACAATCAAAATGATAAAACAAGAAAACTTGATAAATTTTGGGATTCTTCAAATCATCAAAAAAGTTCAAACTCAACCGAAGATAGCACAGGTTTGTGTCAATCCATTATCAAATGCATTTCCTGTTCTTATAACCTGGTTACTTTTGAATTCTAAGTTAAATTTGTATAAGATGCACATATATACAAGATGCAGGGAGGCCATTAGGAGAGAGATACAGAGAGAGTTGATTTATTGATCAAATTTACAGACGTATTCCCTGACTTGAATACAAATTAGATGTGCGATGTATTATACATCAGAAACCGGTAGACGGATCTGTGGATGGAAGATGTGACTTAAGGTAAACAAGAGTTTTCATATTTTAAGACCTACATGGTAATGGCCGGGACCAGGGGTACTCAAATTTGGTTTTAGTAGGGGTGTGCCACTGGGAAATTAAAAATACCACCTATGTATATACACATTTTCAAGAAAAAGTGACCCATCCATATACCAAATACAAAAATTGATTTTTCTGCAAAAATTTATGCTAATTTTGTTGCTAATTTCCTGATTTTTGTTTGAAATTTAGAAATAATCCAAAATTTGTGCCATTTTGGCGCAAATTTAAGAAAATTTTGAAAAATAGACCCATCTGAATACCACATTTTGCAAAGAAAAATGACAAAATTGGCAAACCAGACGGCCTGATTTTGCTACCCAAGTTTGCGGCACATCCCCGTAATCACTTTTGTACTAAGTACCTCCCCCGGGTAAAGGGGGACAGCCTATATGCATAGGTCGGAATAAGTCAGAATAAGACAAGATGTGGTGCGCTTCCCATCATGCATCACTTTATATGGAATTGTCACAGGATTATACGAATATTATGTGATGCAAGATTACAACAATCAACTTTAATTTAGTGTCATTTCATCACAAATAGCTATCAACAAAATTATTACTATATACAATCCAAAAGGAAGCAATGCATCTTGGGACACATAATCTTATCTTGGTCATAGTAAAGTTGGCTCAGGTCAAGAGCATGGTAAGCCAGAGCAGACATAAATGTGTGAGGTTGGGTATTTTAAACTTGATGTCATCATTGTTGAACTGAATGCTGAGTATGGCAAGCCAGAATAGACATAAATGTGTAACACTGTGTATTTTAAACTTGATTTTAACTGGGATTCTAGTTTGATTCAGAGAGTACTAGACATGGTTATGTACACTAAATTGAACAATATTGAGAGCCTGAAACAAGGGCTAGTCCCACTATTGAACTGAAGGTTTGGTATATTGAACTTGTAATACCTGGGTATGGCAAACTAGAAGTATGTATAAACTATATTCATCACTGAATATGCCTTACAGCACTATAGTGATATTTATTTGAATCACTTGCTGAGATCAAGTAGATTAGAGCATTTGTTCAGGAGCAACTGTTTATATATCTAAAGATAGCCCTTATCACACTCACACATTTGTGTTTAAAATCTGCTCATCACTCTGAATATAATTTGTAGAAAGGCACTGATACTATAGTCCATTCAAGATATGGTTTAAGAAAGGTATTAATGGTTGATCCTAATGAAAATTTACAAAGTATTGGCTTCCAGTTCCAAAGATGATGTTTAGCAAAAATGTTGTGACCTAACTGTAGACAATATCAATCAAACAGCGAGCAATGTGTACAACATACGACCTATGTTGGCAACATACAAGGTTATCGAAGGAATCTGTTAAGTGTACTCTTAAACGGCAAACAACAGTTACTGTTGTTTCCAGTACCTTTTGCTATCCCACCAGGCTAGTTGCAATGGAACCAAGGCATTAGTTTTGAAGTAATTTTTATTTAAAGTTTTAAACATACTTTTGGAGCCTCCTTTTCCCCCATTTTTTACATTTTTTAAAAAGCTGAAACAGTTTTGGTGCACCATATACTTTTGAATACGTCACTTATTCAACATCTTTGTCATACTCCCTCTCACAGCCCCCTCACTTTGTACACATAATACATTCACTAAACATTGAACGGTGACACTCATCACTGAAAATCTATACATGAAAGTCTGTCCGAGCAAGCGACGCAAATTAACAAGGTTGATCTGAATTAATCAAAGGTACTTGCTAATAGAGGGCAGTATGTGATGGCATAAAATCATGTTCAGTGGTAAACAGACAAGAAAATCTGTGACAGAAATATATTCATGTAAACATTTAGATTGTAAGATATCATACACTTGAGGTTACAATATATGCAAATGTCTTATTCATTAAAATAGTGGATGGATCTGTTAAGAGTTGCATTGACTTCTTGTAATATAAGATGAATGAATAAATAAACATGTTGAAAATTTCAGCTAATGTTGATTAAGAACCTTTCCAGATCCCCTAGGCTTTTTTTCTTTCTTCTAGCACTGAGGAGAGTTCAAAAACAGTACAAAATCTATATCCACTTACTAAATGAAAGTTTGGCCCAAGGTTTAGAACTTTGTGTGAGCAGTACAACACTGTTGTACACCTTTGTTTGTTTTTTATTTCGTATAATGAAGAGATGCTCCACATATCATGCTTTGGTCTACTTTTTTACCAATAGTCCAAAGGCATAAATTTAACAATATTTGAAGTTTTCAACTGTGTTATTTAATCCAACAAATTGATTGACTTCTAATTTACACACATGCATATGTTACATCCCTATATATATGCCATGCTTTACCATTATCACCGCAAAAATAAGAGAACATGTACCATTTTGAATTAGAAGGATCTGCAACTGGTACTTGATTGAACAAAAATTAGAATATATTAACCCAAAATGCATACTCTTGAACAAACCCACTCAAAACTATACTGATTATTCATGACTTGCCATATCATTAACAAGTATCCAAACTCTTATTACCTTGTACACACTAAAAACGACGGGGTCAAAATACCTATTCTTTTTCGGGGTCAATATTTTTTGACCCCACTCGTGGTTAAATTCAACCATATATCGTGGTCATTTCCTATTGCCAAGAGTGTCGAAGAAATGTTGTGACCCCTTTCCCGCAGTGATTCTCATTTTTAACGAGAGCGATCTAGTCACTTGTGCGGACGAATATGCAACAACCCAATGCATCTTCATCAAATTCCTAATACCATATACTATACTGACTGTTTGAAGCTGTTTGTTTCATTAAATTTAAAAAAAAAACCTGAAAGACAATATATATTATATACAATACAATTACAATATTATTATAACATGTTTAATCGGTTTGGACTAAAACAGGTACTCGGAATCCGGGTCAAAATTACCGCTATAAACACCACAGAAAATATATACTATATTTAGGCGGCCCTTCTAAACATCTCAGCTGGTGCAAGTCCACTATTTGAGGCTTACCCAGAGCTAGTCATTGCACTCTTGACTACATAGAGGTACCTCATGATGATGTGACACTTCTCGACATTGCTCAAGTACCATATGGTCTGGTTCCCTTTGAGAAGGGCTAGAGATGCTGATTTTTGATTCATCCGGTCAAAATGGATGACTAGGTCAATGGGGTTATATTAATTTCACCCTGAAATATAGTTAACTTTTAACCCCACCCGGGGTTGTTCTTCAACCACATTTACCAGTTAAATTTTTGACTGACCCCACGGGGTCATATTTAACCCTTTTTTAGTCGGTGCATAGTTGACTTGGAAAGCGGGGTCAAAAATGACCCTTTTGGGGTCAAATTTTGACCCCGTAGTTTTTAGTGTGTAATAACCACACTACAATACCGTCACTTCAGGGCTAATTACAAGGGCCGTTGCATATTTAACATCAATTTTGCACACAAAAGCACCATAACCAAAGTCCTTTAGTAGCATGCAAAATATTGTCGGCTTAAATTTAGTCCAAATGAGGCAATTCACACCTCTTAATAATGTCCCTGCTAGATGTAGCGCCTTTGGACATGACTTAGTCATTACATGTGGATGGGTGTAATTATCGAGGGTTTTCCTGTTTGGGACTTTCTCTGTCTCTTGTGTTTTTTGCCCAGAGTAAAAAGATGTTTGGTAAATGCAAGACACCAAGTTTAAGACAATTTTGGCAAAGAGGAGTTATGACACAGTAGCGCAAACACATAAGCAACAGACTTCAAATCCAAGCACCCTTATTTTATAAAAGAAACAAGATACCAAACCAACTTGACGCGTTACGTGCATGTAGTAATTCTGTAAAATGATAAAACATTTTATTAATGCCACATAGCCTATTCACATGATAAAAAGTGACGATATGCAAATTTGATGAGATGCAAAACTAGCATCCAAAAATTTATTAACATCATAAGATAGCTTGACAATCAATCCATCATACACCATTTCTAATGCATAATTCTGCATATAACTTCAACACATACAAGAGCCTCAATATTACCAGGGTCTCAAATAATATTCCACATAAAGCTGCAATGACTTGTGGATTTCTAACCTGGAGATCTAGCAATATTTAGGGGAGAAAAAAGTAGGGTAGGTCACTAATACACCTGTGGATCTCCAGATAGCACTGCATCACATCAAGACATCTTCATGTCAAAACCATGGCATGTTCTGACATGAATGGGCTCCTACATTTTGTTGGGTGATAAAATAACCCTAGAACCTTTGAATTGATCATGTCCAACTATGACACTGGCCAGTGGAGGGCACCACACTTTTGCTTACCACGCAACACCTCAAGGGTGGCTTGGCATAGTTTGTTTGATTGTTTGTTTGTTTTCCAGGTTGCTCTGTACGAGACACATGGGTGTTCATGACAAAGTCACAAAATGCAAGACCTATGCAAAAAGCATAAGCCTGGATAGTCCAGACTAATAAGAACACCATGCTGGCCAAAGGCCACTCCCAATCTTAATTTAGCAACAAGTGGCATACAATTTTAGTCTTAGCCCTTACTTTGTGACAAGGAAACTGGAAATTTGCATCTCATGCCCTGATGCAAAGTTGAAGATTGAATCACACAAGGTCCAAAGGCTTTAATCCAGAGGAATCCACTCTTTTTTGCATTGAAATTTCCGTAGAGATTCTTTTTTGAGTTTTATGATTAAGGATTTTAGTCACTTTGTTAAAACAATTTAGAGAAGGTTGTTATAAAACAGCTTCAATCATTAGGAGTATCAAAGTCAATCATTCTTATCTTTAAAATAATATGCATTAAAATTTTAATGCCAATAGCCAATAAATGAAAAGCTTACACATCTGTGACCGCCACATCGAAAGGTACAATGTTGCGCCCAAGGAAGTTTGTATATATAGGCAAATTAAACTTTTAATTATAAAGAAAAAAATATGACACATCAAGCTTTTTTCATCATAACTACAAAACTAAATGTCCAATTTTCAAAAGCAATGCTGTGTTTAAAACTTATTTATAAGTTGTTCAACAAAAACTTTCATATTGAAAAATGTCGAAAAAATGCACCTTTCAATGTGTCATGTAGCATCTGTAAATTTTTTGGGGAAAATCTGTGTGAACACGCTCAAGAAACATTTTCCATGCTCAATTACCATTTTCAATGACTAATTTAGATAATGAAAAAGAAACATCTTGAAAACTTGTTTTAAAATCAAAACCAAAACAAGAGCCGGATCAAATTTACACCTGTTTTTATAAAGCAGATTCATTCAGATATATATCTAATAGCTGAATGCAAATCTAGATCTAAGTAGGTAATATTTTCCAGATGGGCTCAAAATGTCATCAAAAAGATAGGCTGATGATTTAGTCATACTTTTGGTGATCATCCTTAATCATCTTTCTCAGTGTGCTTTTCAGCTCAGACAGAGTTCACTATTTCAGACATGAAAAGGTGATACAGATTCAGTATGAGGTTTGGTCAGTTTTTCGGACTTAAAAGAAGCTTGTGCACTATTCCATCACCCAAATGAGGTTGTACAATATTAAAATAAAGAATTATGGATGGTTTCAGAGATTCAGACTCTACGTTTATGATGCAAAATACATGAAGACAAATTATCCAAATTCTTATCTTTAAATGGTAACAAGCCATATCTGGGATGTCTCTAGAACCCAAATGGGCTGTTCGTGTATAATTCATAGATCAACAAAACATGATTTGTACGATGGTTTAAACAAGTCTGCTTAATTATATGAATTTATTTAACTTAAACCTAACTGTATTCCATTTGAAATTTGCATGAATTTTACAACAATTTGAGTTGCCTCAAGTATGAAATACCTCCCTGTTCTTCCTATCAATAAGTTGGAACTGTCCACATCAAGGAAGTTATAAAGGGGAACCGGTACTCTCCGCCATTTTGATTTTATCGCCGTGTAAATCCTATGGGACGGCAGCCATCTTGGATTGTCGCTCATGGAGGGTGAGTTATTGTACCCTCCGGCATTTTACGGCTCCGCGTGCAACATTTCGAGAGTCTTCGCAACGGATTAGCGGGAAAATTGGCGTACTTTAATCAGAGCAAGTCTCAATGCACGCTACATGAAACGCAGACACGGTTTGCGCGTGAAACAAAATGCACACGCTGTATGCGTCAGGTGAAGATTTACGCGATCTGCCTGGATATCGGGTCAAATCCCGAATATATCTGGAGGTACAATAACTCTGCTCCATGAGCGACACAAGATGGCACAATTTCCACCCAATAAGCACAAAATTACATCTCTTTTATAACACTTGAATCTATCCACTAAAAATATTTCTCCCAAGTATCAAATATCCATGAAATGAAGTAAAGTCTTGACAACTATGCGGCAAGAAATGACTCCCACTTCAAATGAAGAATGTAATTGTACACATGGCAAAGTTTAAAAATTACTAAGAGGTGGGTCAAGAGTAGTTATTTCTTTATGAAACATCCAAAATTTAAAGCACTCAAGCTCAGAACACTCAAACCAGAAAAAAACTTCCATCAAGCACTTCATACATGTAGCACTTATTGGCCAATCATATATTGATGTAAGATCAAATTTCAAGTCATCTTAATGACTTGGTCTCAACTTACCTTTCTCTTTGTAACTGCTGGTATCTGACTGTGGTTGATTCCTCCGTGGTTGTGTTGCTAGGCGACTGGTTGTTATGGAGATTGGATGGACTGTGATGTTTACTATGGAGCATCACCAAAGATGGGGAGGACATTGGGGAGAATCCACCTGGAAAACAAGAGAAATGCAAATGGCAAATGGTTATTAAGTATTCAGAGATGCCAGTATGTATCATTGAAAAACCTGAAACATTGAAACTTTCAAAAAATCCTGAAAAAGCACGTAAATTTTGGCAGAAAAAGGGCTGAAAATATATTAAAAAAACATAAATTTTGAGCTTAAAAATCCTGAAATCAGGTTAAAACAGGAAAACTGGCATCTCTAACTATTAAGTAAAAAGTTACGTACTTAACCAAATTTCTCTGCTAATTAATCAATAAACATTTGGACAAACAAAAATAAATTTAAAAAAAAGTAGTACACTACTGCCTTTTGGTGTCTAGTTTTTTATGGCAGTGCCAAGATTTGTGAGAAATTGAGACAAGAATGTAAAAACAGGTATCTACAGGGTGTCCCAATAAAAATGCATCACTTTTGTTTTTGATCATATCTCAGAAACCAATGGACTAAAATTAAAACTGTTTTCATAATAATAATTAGTATAACTTAGTCTTTCATCGGTGAAATTTTGAACAAAATCCGTCGAGCCGTTCTTGAGAAAATTAGAATTTTGTAAGAAGACCCAATTTTACACCATTCCAATGGGGTTTACCACAGTAACTCATATTTGCAATTATTATTGATCTGAAATGACCATGTCATCACAGTAGTAGGCTAACTCTAAATGAAAAACTCATTTAATTTATGAATAAACACTTTTTCAGGAGAGTCACTACAAAACAACAACAACCACAACAATAACGACAACAATAACAACAGCAACTGAAAATTTAGAATTTGAATAAACCTGATTTAAACTTGTCTGATCACACTCGACTCCCTTCATCATCCGGGATTTAGAATGTCGCATTGGACCATTGGTGATAATTAACACAAAGGTGCCTTGAAACTAATTGTGGATATGTGAAAAGCAGAGGTACTTGAAATTTACTGTACTAAATTTATTGAACACGACCTATCATAGACTAACAAACATTCCAATTTTTACAAGGAAGTGAATAACTGTTTTGTTATTGTGATTCGAATATGTTGACAATGTTATAGTTTTAACACATGTAGGAGAAGAGACAGTCATAAAGATTTTTTTATGAAAAAAAAGCTTAAAACTCAGAAAACACAAAAGGTTTCCGAAATAGACTTTCCATTTAAGGAAATCTCTGCCAAGGTTAAGTTTTCTTTAGAAAACGTGAGCTCATTTTACCCCTTTTTATTCAACACTGCAAAAGAGCAAAACCTACACATTGAATTACGGTGCCACTTGCAGTGCTGAAAAAGATATCAAAATCATGTTTTAGCTTCTATGCCATATTTTGTAATCTTTTTGTGTCTGCTTTGCAAGTTTAAAGTAAATTGATCAATAGTAACCAAAGATGTGGTATGATAAACATGAGTTACTGTGGTAAACCCATTGGAATGGAGAAAAATTTAGTCTTCTTACAAAATTCCCATTTTCTCAAGAACGGTTTGACGGATTTTGCTCAAAATTTCTAAGATGAAAGACTAAACTATATTAATTATTATTATGAAAAATGTTTTCATTTTATTAATCGGTTTCTGAGTTATGACCAAAAATAAAAGTGATGCATTTTTATTGGGACACCCTGTATGTGCATGAGACCTTTTTCAGTTTTTATAAGCTATGTTGAAAAATGTGAGCACTGAGTTTCATATGTCTGGTTGTCAGTCGCTGCACCCCCCCTCCCCCCAGCTGAAACTCTGGCTATGCCAATGGTCATATTAGATGACATTATGTAGGTCTTACCATCTATTTTCAAAGAGCTGCTGACTTAAATAACATCATTGAAATGTGTGGGGTTTATTTTCTCCTTTTTCTTAAACCATAAATGATATCTCATACAAACTGTGAAATTTTACTGTTTGGTTAAGCAAATACAAAACTATCTGAGTAAAACACAAAACTGTTGGCCAAAACTAGACTTGAACTCACATCCTACTGCATTAGATTCTTGCACTGATCTATATCCAAATTAATTCCAAATGTACATACAATCTGCATCTCACAGGAAATATCATCCATCCAAAACATAAAATAACAAAGTCACTATCATGACTATGTCTCCATGTAGCAAACTTGACTTCATACACAACGATACCAAATAGCAAAACTATTACACATGACATACAACTCCAACCTTACCCTTAACAAATCAGTGACAAGTCAGCATCAAATCCAATTGGTCAAGTCCATCGACAACTAAACTCATTGTATCAGCTAACAAGCACAGACAGAACAAATTCTTGACACAATCCGCCAACAATAGCCGGATCAAACAATGCTAACAGTGATTCCAGTCTCCCAGGTACGCAATGTACACCTGCCTCTACGCATTGTTCAATCCATACACTTTGGATTGTAACAAATCTAATTCCACACACGTCCTATTCCTGAGGTATTGTGGTCTTAAGCTTTGGAACAAGTTATTGGATAATGTGGTGGGGTATTTTTAAATTCTAACCACTGGATCAAGGTAATGCTTCCAATCATGTTTTTCGACAAAACGGCAGGTGCACTTGGTTTCTATGCTTACAACTTTTTGTTTCGATCAGATAGTCCATTTTAGTTCCAATCCTACATAACACACTATGGTATAACAAAGAATAGTTTGGTATAACGTCTGAATGCAGTCGGTCACTTATTTCACAATCTTATATATGTTTGTCAAAATAAGAAACTTGTCTAAGAAACTTTTACCTGTTTTGTCCTATAAGCTTACGTATGTGCTGTAAATAGAAGTAGTCCATTTTAACTCCAATTCTGATATGACACAATGATACATCTGAATGTTGATAAAAGCTTGCATGTTTTTCAAACTAAGAAACTGTTGTCCATGAAACTATTACTTGTTTTCTCATCGAGTTTATATGCTTATTACCATCTGTTTTGAACAGAAGTAGTCCACTTTAACTCTGACTCCAACGTGACATAGTGTATGGCATTTGTCTAAATATGAACACTTATTTCACAATTTTACATGTCTCTCAAAGTACAAAATTATGGTCCAGGAAACTTTTGTCTATTAAACAAAGTCAAATTCACTTCTTGACAGCCACATCAAAAATTCTTCCATTTCAAGTTTGCTTTTGAAATCATTCACTTCCCAAAGAAACACAAACTAGCATGCGCAACAACACAGCTTTGGCTAAGCAGAGATTTTCCTCACATCTAAATCTGATTATCCCATTAAGACGGAAACAATGCCATGTTCTACGTGACAAAGACGATGATACACCATTCATGTAATCTTCCAATCAGCAGTTTACCCACCTTAACAATTCAAATCACATTTTTCAAATCCACAAAAAGCTTCCAAAAATCCGTCACGATGCTCTCTCCTCAAGGATCGCCACAATATATGCAGATCTCAAATCTCCAGTTGGGTAAGATTTAGTAAGCATCCAACACGTTTACTTAAACCAAACATGATGACTGGTATTTTGAAAACATACAAACCATATGTAATATACACCTACCTCTTGGATGCACTATGAAAACCTCATCAAGCCAATTATCCCATTTCCCATTGGTCCACCAAAGAAAAAAATATCTGCTACTTAAAAGAAGATGAATCACCCTCGCTTCACCAATGTAACCCCTCAAGGACTGGTAGAAAACAAAAGGCTCTACCTAACCCACAACATGCTAACATTGTATCAAATATGGATTACTTAGTCCACTCAACTTTTTTTAACAACTTTTCATCAATTTCACTCTGTTCTCAATAATGATTCGTAAATTGATGATTACATTTTAATGCATTTCTTGATTAACAGTTCCTGGACATTGATTATTGATAATGCAGGTGACAGAAGCACCACACGACCAAAAATTGAGGTGAACGCCCTGCCCCTGCTACCACAAGACCAACAAGAAAGCCAACGCCTCTCTAGATCGGAACCAGGAGATAAGGACTGGTATACAAAAACTCCAAAGCCCGATATGAATAAAATATGACAAGCCTGGGGCAAATGAGTATGAATCGATCTTAACTTCACTTTTCAAGCTTTTCTGTTTCAATAAGTGTTATTAACATGTTAGCTTTATCACCATAATGGAGCTGCGTAATGAATACCGGTAACGATACCATGCGAGGTACAATACATTAGCACTTCTGGTATAGCTTAGTGTCTTGAATATATACACTGTTTGTCAATTTTGGTAGTCTATTGTCATTATATCGAACCCTTTCAGTGAGTTAATTTGAACATTAATTTGATGAAAAGTTCCAAAGGGCTGGTTAAGTGGATGAAATTACAGGTACAATTAAATTTGGTTTTATCTAATTATCAATGAAGTTAATTATTTCTATTGTCCAGTGACAAAAATATTGAAGCCTTGTTTAATTAGTTCTTATATTTTCATGTGGGTGTGAGAACTCACTAAACTGCATCTGAAATATGGAAGTGCAAAAAAAGTTCCAGGGTATAGAGATGTCATTTATTTTATTGAAAAAAGCCTGGAAAGATATAAAAACTTCCAAAATGTTGATATGTTTGACTTTGTAATGGTGTAAGGCAATAGAAGGGGTCTGGTGCAGACTCTTTGTAACTTTTTTCCAACCATTATACCCAAGCACAGGAAATAAATATACAGAGACAAAAAGTAGAAGTACAAACCAAATTTACTGTGTTATCATAGATTTATATGGGAGATGCCAGACTTTTTATACTGGGCCATGGAGCTCAAATTGGGGTATTCGGGTCCACTTGGTTCCTGCCAAAATCAACTCTGTGTGCCAAGATTGAACTGCGCAAAGAAACAAACCGTGCAATACTTTACGTTAATGATGCGGCAACAAAGTATGTGTGTGTTTTCAATATTCACGCATTAATTAAATTAAACTGAATACCCCTAATTTTGTCTCCATGCTGTAATTAAAATCTTGGTGAGTCTGGTACCCCCCTGTAAATCTACGTGTGTATCATTTACAATCATTTACACGGTGACGCTGCATAATTCACTCTGTAGTTATAGATTTGTACTTGTACAACTAAGTTGATGGAGTATTGCATTTTTCATTCAGATACTATATCTTTCACATAAGAGCTCAATTCTTACAACGAAAATTTCTGTACTCACTGTTTGAATTTTGGTCCAAATTGGTCGTCATGGTAGCGGTGGTCATGTCGGCTTCTGAATTTGCTTCCAGATTATCTTGCATGGAACTCTGTAGATGTGTTAGGGTGTCTTTCATGCAAGTAGCCTCAGACTCCAGACGACTTAGTTGAGTAGAATTGTCCTCCAGCTCCTGAAACAAAATGAGTTAAATTGGGTTTACTTGGAGCAATGACAAAGTTTCATTTTTTAGATGGACATTGAACAAACTTCATTTTAAGATGTATAAAGTCCATTTAGCATACTTACTATTTCTTTATTGGTATGCTTTTATATTATTTTTTCCCTTCCCTGCTCTTACGCTACTACATTCTTTTCTATAACAAAATAGCTTAAATAGAATAATAAATTATGAAAGAATATATACACCAAGCGTGTTTGAGATGAAAAGGAATTACAATTTCAGACACACCTGATCAAATAAACTGATAATATCGAATTATTTTTTTTTCAATTAAAGCATAGTATTTCATGTTACTTTTGAAAATACTGTACATATTTTTTTAAATGTTCATATGTGTCTTTTTCGCGTTTGTATCTACACCATACTTGAAATATCACATGTTTTGCTATACTTAAAACAATATTGATAATTTCTTGTTGCTGTCTTTTCAGCACACTTTTGATTCTCTGCAGAGGGTAGTGGACAGCTCTGAGCAAGAGCTAGGATCGGACATGTGAAGGTGGAACATTACTAGCATCAGCACAGTTTCAGGAAAAAAGCTATGCCTTAATATGTAGATTTTCATCCAGCATGTAAAATAACCAAATTATATAAAATACATTGGTGATCAGTGCACCTTTAATTAATTCAGTCGATGTCGACATAGATTGTCTGCCCAATCTACATCCAAGGTATACTAGCCTCTAGAAAATGCATGTTATTGCAGCAGCATAACAGTTCACTGCCGCATTAGACGTTGCTAATGGCCAGCTCTGGTATTACATGGGAGAGGGGTCTCTGTTGTTATGCCATGTATACTAGGGTTGGTATTGAGAAGCATCTTTATTGTCAATAAACCCAACAAAATTGAGAGAACGATAAGACAATGTCGAAAATGTATTATTATTAAAGTCAATGGCGCAAAGGTTTATTTATGTGCTTAAAATAAATACAAGAGAATTAAATAAATGTCGTGATACAGTGATAGAATTTGATATATGGACATTTACTCAATTGACCATATATAAGAAATTTATATTCACACCGCATATTCTGTTCACGACATCATCGACAAAAGGCTTGTTGATGCCAGCCCTAAAGTATACAACACTATAAGAAAAATTTCCAATAAAAGGCCACTTAAAATAAAATTATGTTCTAAGTGCAGCAGAGAAAATGGAGCTAAAAGAGGCAAAAACAGGCCGAATTAACCATTTAATTTAGATGTTGTGGATATTTATACAGAAAACAAAACCTGAAATCAGGTATAAATCTGTAAATAATCATGTTTGTAAATGAGTTATAACATGTAATGGTTTGGTTTAGTTTTCACACCGTAAATTCAGATTTAATCATATTTCTAATACTAAGAAATTTAAACCTTACACACCACAGGGTTTCAGATTTTTAAGAAAATGTTTGGCTAACTTGTTTGTTTGGTTTTACCTTACATGTTACTAGCGCATATCACAGTATGCAATGTTGAGTTTATACCGATATACAAGTTCTATGATTGTATCGTGCAACCCCGGGGCACTCAACTATATATATTGACATACACATGAATGAACATAGTTTTTCAAAATATCCCCTAAACAAGTTTCAGCTCTCCTTGAAGAAATACCCCTAAACAAAGACTTATCTACAATAATTGTACTCAAAATTTCACCCATTAAAGGTTTTTTTATCAGGTTGTGAAAAACATTCCATTTTGTGGATATTTTGTATTTTGTTTTGTCAAAAATAAGTGTTTAGACCTCTAGACACAAGCAGTGCTCTCCTTGTTGGTCAGGAAAAATAACCCATTTTTCGTGTGTTTTTTTGTTCATGCATGTGTACACCAATATAGCTCAGTGGCACAGGATACATTGGGATACCTATGTCAGAGTTAAACCAGCCTGCATTTCATTACCAAATGCGCTTTAAGAATGCCACAGCATTCGCCACCTTAGAGGAGTTAAATCTTAAATGTATAGTGTATGGGTTTCAGTAAAATTGGAACAGACCTCCCCGTGTATTATACATGTACGTCATAAAATATGCTGTACTTAAATTGGGTTAATACTACCTTCAAGCATCCAACCTAAGTTTAATTATGAAATTCAATTTTCATTTACTTCTTCTTGACGTACATTACCAGGCAGTAAAAATGTAAAATGTGCATAGATTCACACAGTAGAAACCCAATGTGGTCTATCCAATAGAAACAATGCATCTATCTTAGAACTGTAATCAAAATTAGTCCAGTTATCCTATTATTGAATAAAGAACATCTATTTTTAATTTTGTTGGTAGTGCATTCTGCAAAAAAAAACACCCTCTAGATCGTAACTATCTAGCTATCTACTGATGATTTCCTTCATTAGTATTAAAATTCTGGATTTGGGTTTCTCATAACAGCTCTTACAGAAAGCAACAAAGAGGACACATAATGGTTTGATGATGCACATTAAACTTGAAAATCTTTATTTTATTCGTCACAGAAAAGTAGGCCAAAAAATGGGTTTTTAACAAAATAATGGGGCTAACCTCAAGCTCCGGTAATACCAAAACAAGATGTAAGGATCCCCAAATATTGAAACATATAATTTTGTAAAATTGTGATCCACTGATATATAGTTTATTACCAAAATATTGCCAGAACAGTCTTAAAAATGAGCGCCGAAAACAAGAATTTTGTATGTATTTCAATGGGAGGTTCAATTAGTGGTGTACTCCCTTATACAACTAGTGATTCATATAACCTTCAAGGATGAGCTGATGCAGACATACTGATGTCTAAATGTAAAACATTGATCCAGCTCCAAATAGTGACATACAAAATATTCAAATATTCAAACAAGGCTATGCTACACCTGGGATATTCTCCCAACTCCTTGTAAACTTGAAACCAAATACCGTCATTCTTATGTTGTACCATCTTAAACATTCCATTACATAACTTCCCCACGAGCAAATCATTTATGAGAGAAAATTTGAAATTGCTTCACATAAAATAAAATTTCTTAAATGGATGAATCAGTTTCCCCATTGTGTTTGCATTCCCTTGCTTCAATAGTCTCATGAGTACACTTCGCATTACACAGGTAACTGTAATTATGGAACTATGCACATGGGAGATGAGACATTGCACCTGAAGGCTGCACTGAAATGCTCATCGATTGAAATTCATTGTCACACGAACTTGAAACAATTCAATTTTGCCTTTTGAAAATGGCAAAGGAATCTGATTCTACAAGCAAATTTTGAGGCTAAATACTGACTGAGGAATTCGAAAATTTGTCAATTTGGTGATAATTATCAAGAGTATGACTCAAAAATACCATCATTGAAAATACAATGCCAATGGTATGCAAAATATTAAATTCCTAACGTGCAAGAAATTATTTTTTGCAATTCCAAATGAACAGATTAATTCACAGTTAAAGATTTTTTTAGGATTTTCCCAACAATCTGCGAGTTCTGAAATTTGAAATTGTATAAAATCCAATTTAAATATTTATTTCTTATTAAAATTTTAGAGAAAATCCTAAAACCACAGGAAATATATAATGTTTCATAAGGTAATATCTTTGTAAAAAGATGTAAAATGTATGAAAAACAAAGAATTTTTAACAATTTTAACAAAGCATATTATTAAAATTAAGCATTTTAAGAAAAAGAGGCAAATGCATATCTGTCTAAAAGATTTTGAACGCATTTTAGCCTTTATTAGTTTTTTGGTAACAAGAAAAAAAATAAAACCATGTACATTATAAGAACATGGAAGATAGAACATTGATATGAGTAAGAAAAAAAACTTAATTAACCATTTGAACCCTGACATTTGAACCCTACAACTCAATGAGTTTTTGGCAAAAGCGGCCGCCAGAGTTCATAGGATTAAAAGGATGTCTCTGAATGACTAGTAGTAAAATGACAATAAACCTACCTGTTTTAAGTTGGAATTCTCAGCTTTTAGTGACTCGACCTGCTGAAGAAGCTGGTCATACGACGTTGTGGACGACGACGCTGAAGCCATCCTGAATCCTGAGGGAAATTAGTCCACCTCCAGAGATCTGTACGGAGAAAAAAATTGTTGATTGCAAAATTAAACAACGGTATATTATTCATATAAACTACATTGGTGTCATTTCAATTTTAATTGAAAAGTGGACATTTCAGGAATTTCTCATTATAAGAATCGCACCTTTTAGCCTCAAAGCTGTAAATAGGAGATCAGATGTGTTGATCTTAAGATGATAACTGATGAGAGATGGGAAGATAATTAACTTGAGATGCATCATCCGAGATTTGAGTGGGGTTGTTCTTTGACCAGTAGATAATTACATCTACATCAGATGGGATATTTTTCCTCAAACAAGACTCTCACTTTTGTATCATTCTAACACTTTTAGTTAATAAATTATAAGAGAGAATCATAGACAAAATTGTTCTGTACACAGTAGCATGTCACCCCTGTATCCCTTTGGAGTTCTGTTCTCAACCCACCCACCCCATTTTTCTGTCAAACACAAAGGCCTGTATTCCAAAAAGGTATATAGGTAAACCACGGTCTTTAAATAAACACCAACTGCCTAGAAATGATACCCACCGTTGCAGCTTTCAGGTGGAACAATTCAGAGAGCCGTGCTGTTGTAGAGAAATTAAAACCATGGTTTAGCTAAACAACCTTCTGGAATACGGGCCAAATGTCTCTCCTATTTCCTTTATCTACATGTAGTTTCACCATCAATTCTTAACACTTGTGTTAATACAGTAGAAATCACAAATCACATGAATCCAAGGCATTCATGTTCATGGAACTGCTATTATGTGGTTGACAACTAACCCAGTGTTCACCTTCCATGTTAACCATTAAAGTGACTTTCAGTTACCAAGTAGAGATTTCATGAATACAGATCAACCCTA